>WNWK01002198.1:0-17500 GCA_009830355.1 Cherax destructor
TCACAGTTTTACACACATTATTATCCATTTACATTTATATATTCTACATAGAGGAAAATTAAGAAACATTTTCCACACTAACCTACACTTACCTAACCTAATATAACCTATCCTAACCTAACCAAAGCTTATGTAATCTAACATAATCTATCCTAGCCTTACCTTAACTAATCTATCCTAGCCTTACCTTAACTAACCTATCCTAGCCTTACCTTAACTAATCTATCCTAGCCTTACCTTAACTAACCTATCCTAGCCTTACCTTAACTAACCTATCCTAACCTATCATAATCCAACCTAACCTTAGATATAATATTCTAACCTAAAATTACCCAACGTAACCTATCTACCCAACGTTACCTATTCTAACCAAACCTAACCTAACCCAACCTAACCCAACCTAACATAACCTAACTAGCTCACCCTTATAGCAGTATGCAAATTAATTGGGGCAGGAGTAAATTATCTCATATGCTTTAGTCTCTGGCTTAATTAATGTAGTTTGGGTTGTTTTCTCTTCAGAAGAGTTCGCTACCAACTTCTGGAAACAATTCAGCTGTGGTATTACCCTGAGACTCTCGTCAGTGCTACAACAGCTGTTGTTCTGTAACGCTAGTCCTACAAGCGTCCTCCGTCAGTGAATGAATTTTCGCCAAATTCTCCGTTTGAATTCATGATTAATGCTGAAATTCCTGATGGATGTTACATCTAGGAAGTGATTAATAGTTTGTATTTTCTTGGCATGCAATGATCCACAGGAGGACACACTCACATGTATTCATATACGCAACCTACATGTACAGCAACACATACACTTCTCTGTATCACACATATGCCTACATAAATCAGTGCCAAAATACACCAACATGTATTCGAATAAGACAATATGTTGAGTCCAGCAGACGTTTCTTCCACCAGGACTTAATGTATCAGGGACTGACTTTATGTATCAAGGACTGATAAAGTCTATCAAGACTTTATCTATCAGGTATTAATAAAGTCTCTGGTAGACTAAACGTCTTCTTTATAAATGTCACAAACAGCATATTGCATCTTATTATAATACATACTTCAATGTCCACTATCTTCAATCATTCTAACATACACATATATATATATATATATATATATATATATATATATATATATATATATATATATATATATATATATATATATATATATATATATATATATATATATATATATATGTGTGTGTGTGTGTGTGTGTGTGTGTGTGTGTGTGTGTGTGTGTGTGTGTGTGTGTGTGTGTGTGTGGTGTGCGTGTGTGCGTGTTACCTGCTGCCAAAGGAACTTGTCGATAGACACTTGGCCTGTAGTGTACGATAAACACTTGGCATGTACGTGTGTTTTGTTGTATGTGTGTGGTGTACGTATGTATGAATATGTATGTATTTATGCATGTTTGTTTAGTATATCTGCAATGTGTGTGGTACATGATTGTTTGTTTATGTATTTGCATGTTTGTTTATGTATGTATATATGGAAGTATAAGTTTATGTATGAACGTATGAGTATATGCATGTATGTGTGTATGCGTGATGATGCATGTGTACTCTATGGTGCATTTGTCGAGATTTAAGTGTGTAAAAAAAATATACATATTCAAATTTGTGACCTTGTGAACCTCTGATGCCTGCAAATAAAATCCAAGAGGAAAAAATTGATTAATATTGTAAACTGGCTTTCTCTAATTTTCTGACGTGCTTGACCAGGTGTGGGTTCCAAACTGGTGCTGCATACTCCAGTATGGGCCTCACGTATATGGTGTACAGAGTCTTGAACGATTCCTTAGTGAGGTATTGAAACGCTATTCTTAGGTTTGTCAGCAGTTATCTGATTAATGTGTGCCTCAGGAGATGTGCTCGGTATTATACTCACCCCAAGATCTTTTTCCTTGAGTGAGGTTTGCAGTTTTTGGCCACCTAGACTATACTCTGTCTGCGGTCTTCTTTGCCCTTCCCCGATCTTCATGACTTTACATTTGGCAGGGTTAAATTCAAGGAGCCAGTTACTGGACCAGGCTTGTAGCCTGTCCAGGTCTCTTTGTAGTCCTGCCTGATCCTTGACTGATTTAATTCTTCTCATTAACTTCACATCATCTGCAAACAGGGACACTTCTGAGTCTGTCCCTTCCGTTATGTCATTCACATATACCAAAAACAGTACTGGTCCCAGGACTGACCCTTGTGGAACCCCACTCGTCACAGGTGCCCACTCTGACACTTCGTCACTTACCATGACTCGTTGTTGCTTCCCTGTCAGATATTCTGTGATCCATTGCAGTGTCTCTCCTGTTATGTGTTCCTTATCCTCTAGCTTTTGCATAAGCCTCTTGTGAGGAACTGTGTCGAACGCCTTCTTGCAGTCCAAAAAAATGCAGTCTATTCACCCCTCTCTCTCGTGTCTTACTTCTGTTACCTTGTCATAAAACTCCAGTAGGTTTGTGACACAAGATTTTCCTTCCCTGAAACCGTGCTAATTGTCGTTTATAAGCTTGTGTCTTTCTAGGTGCTCCACCACTCTCCTCCTGATGATATTCTCCATGACTTTGCATACTATACACGTCAGTGACACAGGTCTGTAATTTAACGCCTCATGTCTGTCTCCTTTCTTAAAAATTGGGACTACATTTGCCGCCTTCCACACCTCAGGTAGTTGCCCAGTTTCAATGGATGTGTTGAAGATTTTTGTTAGTGGCACACTCAACATCTCTGCTCCCTCTCTAAGGACCCACGGAGAAATGTTGTCAGGTTCCACTGTTTTTGAGGTATCGAGTTCACATAGCAGCTTCTTCACCTCCTCCTCGGTTGTGTGTATTTCATTCAGCACTTGTTGGTATACCTCCCTATTCTGAATTCCTGGAGTCCTTCCTGTCTCCTCTGTAAAGACTTCTTTAAATCTCATTTTGAGCTCCTCACATACCTCTTGGTCGTTTCTTGTGAAATGCCCACCTTCCTTCCTCAGCCTGATTAACTGGTCCTTGACTGTTGTTTTCCTCCTGATGTGGCTATACAACAGCTTCGGGTCAGACTTGACTTTTAATGCTATATCATTTTCGTTATGTCACTGAGCCTCCCTTCTTACCTGTACATATTCGTTTCTTGCTCTTCGCCTAATCTCTATATTTTCCTGGGTCCTTTGTCTTCTGTACTTTTTCCATTATCTAGTGCACTTAGTTTTTGCCTCCCTACACCTTTGGGCGAACCAGGGACTCGTTCTGGTCTTCCCATTACTTCTGTTTCCCTTGGGGACAAACCTCTCTTCTGCCTCTTTGCATTTGGTTGTCACATATTCCATCATTTCTTTTACTAGTTTTCCTTCCAATTCTCTCTCCCACTGAACGTCTTGTAGGAAGTTCCTCATGCTTGTGTAGTCCCCCCTTTTGTAGTTTCGTTTCTCCCTTCCTATTCCTGCTCCCCTCTCCACTTGTAGCTCAACTATATAATCAAAACACAGAACGAAATAATCACTAGCTCCAAGGGGCCTTCCATACGTGATATCCTCGATGTCCGAACTACTCAAGGTGAATACTAGGTCCAGTCTTGCTGGATCATCCTCACATCTCTCTCTGGTAGTGTCTCTAACATGTTGATGCATGAGGTTTTCCAGTACCACATCCATCATCTTGGCTCTCCATGATTCAGGACCCCCGTGAGGCTCCATGTTTTCCCAATCAATCTCTTTGTGATTGAAATCACCCATAACTAGAAACTTTGCTCTCCCTGTGTGGGCTCTTCTGGCTACCTCGGCTAGAGTGTCTACCATTGCTCTGTTGCTCTCGTCGTATTCTTGTCTTAGCCTGTTGCAGTTCTGTGGCGGGTTGTACATTACATCAATTACCACCTTATGGCCCTCAGACTAGATTGTTCCTAGTATGTAGTCCCTTTCGCCCATTCCATCCATTCCTTCCACTTCCTCAAATCCCCACCGGTTCTTAATGAGCAGTGCAACTCCTTCTCCCCCTCTGCTCCCTCTATCTTTTCTGAGGATTTGATATCCGGGTGGAAAGATTGCATCTGTTATCATCTTAGTGAGTTTCGTTTATGTGAGTGATATTATGTTTGGGGATGTCTCCTTTATTCTTTCATGCCACTCCTCACATTTATTTGTTATACCATCTGCATTTGTATACCAAACCTTCAACTTCTTTTCTAAAACCATAGTTGGGGTTGGGAAAGTGGGAGACCTGATGAGGAACTATGGGTGGTTGGTGTGAAGGTGGAGTTTGTAATGAGGTGGGTGGAAGCATTGGGTATGGCATGTGTGTTTTGGTTTAGATTGTTTGGTTGCTTTGGGGTTGTCCAGATTGGGGGACATCTGAATGTATTTGAGCTTCCTCCTGAGATTGGGTTCTTCTGTCCATCTCTCTTTCCTCCTTTTGTCTCTGTACCCTCTCTTTCAGTTTCTGTCTTTCTTCTCGTGTTCTGTCGCGGTCGAGATACACATTCTGGTAGTCTGACATATCCCTTAGTCTTGCTTTCTCCTGCAGAATCCTGTTTCGAGTCAATTCCGCCTTGAAAATCACTTTGACTGGCCGGATTCTTCCTCTTGCAAAACCCCCTATTCTCACAAAATTTGCCAGCTGGGTCATGTCATCTTCTCCTATTGCTTTCAGGATACTTTCATTCGCTTTTTTCTCCCCTTTTCTTCTTGCTTCATAAGTTTCCCCTTCAGCTTCCCTGAGTCCATAAATAAAGACTGATCTCTCCCTTTCATTCTCCCACTGCCTATCCCTATGTAACCCCTGATTCGATTTAGTTGCCTCCATTGTGTTTGTGTGTGTGTGTGTGTGTGTGTGTGTGTGTGTGTGTGTGTGTGTGTGTGTACTCACCTATTTGTGGTTGCAGGGGTCGATTCATAGCTCCTGGCCCCTCCTCTTCACTGATTGCTACTAGGTCCTCTCTCTCCCTGCTCCATGAGCTTTATCAAACCTCGTCTTAAAACTATGTATGGTTCCTACCTCCACTACGTCACTTTCTAGACTATTCCACTTCCTGACAACTCTATGACTGAAGAAATACTTCCTAACATCTCTTTGACTCATAGGAATCTTCAACTTCCAATTGTGACCCCTTGTTTCTGTGTCTCCTCTCTGGAACATCTTGTCTCTGTCCACCTTATCTATTCCTCGCATTATTTTATATGTCGTCATTATGTCTCCCCTAACCCTCCTATCCTCACGTGTCGTCAGACCGATTTTCCTTACATTTCTTCGTAGGACAATCCCCGTAGCTCTGGAACTAGTCTTGTTGCAAACCTTTCCACTTTCTCAAATTGCTTGACGTGCTTGACCAGGTGTGGGTTCCAAACTGGTGCTGCATACTCCAGTATGGGCCTGACGTATATGGTGTACAGAGTCTTGAACGATTCCTTAGTTAGGTATTGGAACGCTATTCTTAGGTTTGCCAGCAGTTATCTGATTAATGTGTGCCTCAGGAGATGTGCTCGGTATTATACTCACCCCAAGATCTTTTTCCTTGAGTGAGGTTTGCAGTCTTTGGCCACCTAGACTATAATCTGTCGGCGGTCTTCTTTGCCCTTCCCCGATCGTCATGACTTTACATAGGGCAGGGTTAAATTCAAGGAGCCAGTTACTGGACCAGGCTTGTAGCCTGTTAATAATAAAAAAAACTATTTGTAATAATCTGACTGTTCGGGATAACAATGAAATCTCATATTTCAGATATTTATTATATATATTATTATTAATATAATTACTTTATAACATATAATCTGTGTAAAAACATATATATTTAATATACACATTTTATAACAATTTAAAATTTAGTAAAATTAGCACAAGTAAAAAGTCATATACTCAGTGCTAGTGTCATGTCGCTGCCGTCTTCAAGTGTCACACAGGACACTACCACACCTCGTCATGATACTCCTTCTCCACCGTGTCCTCAGACACCCTTATCTCTGTCTTATGGCACGCTTACGGGGTTCCACGACACCCGTTCCTGTACCATAAAAGACACCTTCACTGTGTCACACGACACCTTCTCTGTGTCACATGGCACGCCCCCTGCATCATGAACTCAATCTCTAGTAAAGCCTTTGCACCGCGTCTTGCCACACAACACCAAATGCACAACTCTTAACTTGTGTCGTGCCACCAGATGACACTACATTCTGAACACAACCTCCGGGTTAACACCAGGTGACACTACAACTCAGCGACACTACAACTCAGTGACACTACAACTCTGACACTACAACTCAGTGACACTACAACTCAGCAACACTACAACTCAGTGACACTACAACTCAGTGACACTACAACTCAGTGACACTACAACTCAGCGACACTACAACTCAGTGACACTACAACTCAGTGACACTACAACTCAGTGACACTACAACTCAGTGACACTACAACTCAGTGACAATACTACTCAGTGACACTACAACTCAGTGACACTACAACTCAGTGACACTACAACTCAGTGACACTACAACTCAGTGACACTACAACTCAGTGACACTACAACTCAGTGACACTACAACTCAGTGACAGTACAACTCAGTGACACTACAACTCACTGACACTACAACTCAGTGACACTACAACTCAGTGACACTACAACGCAGTGACACTACAACTCAGGCACTCAACTCGTGACACTACAAGTGACCTACAACGCGTGCACAAACTCAGTGACACTACAGATACAATTTCAGGTACAGTTTCACAACTCCGGGTACAGTTTCACAACTCTGGGTACAGTTTCACGTACTACATTGTCGCTACCGACTCTATCGCAGGACACGTACACTCTCCAAAGGTACAGTACACTCTCCAAATGCAGGAAGACTCCAAGTGCAGGGGAGAGTCTACACTCTCCAAGGTGCAGGTACACTCTCCAAGTGCAGGGGAGAGTCTACACTCTCCAAGGTGTATGTGGAGAGTCTGGTTACACTCTCCAGTGGTGTATATGGGAGAGTCTGGTTGACACTGTCGGTCAACGCGTGTGCCTGATCCTCTAGCTTTTGCATTAACCTCTTGTGAGGAACTGTGTCGAACGAATTCTTGCAGTCCAAGAAAATGCAGTCTATCCACTCCTCTCTCTCGTGTCTTACTTTTGTTACCTTGTCATAAAACTCCAGTAGGTTTGTGACACAGGATTTTCCTTCTCTGAAACCGTGCTGGTTGTCGTTTATAAGCTTGTGTCTTTCTAGGTGCTCCACCACTCTCCTCCTGTGTGTGTATGTGTGTGCGTGTGTGTGTGTGTGTGTGTGTGTGTATAAACAATTATTATTTTCATACCAGTCATTTAGACTGACAGTTTTATTACTTGCTTCATACCCATTCAGTAAACATTACAGACGAGCAATAAAAAAAGTAATATTTACATTTAGAATCAGCGTTGCAAATATTAATCACATTAATTAGGCCTCTTATGAAAATGAGGAAATTTATGTATATACCTCTAGGGCTTTTACAACCCAGGTTTGACTATCTTCCATCAACACTGAGAACACTGTGTTACCAGTGATGTGTTTGGCACTGTTGGGTATTGTCACTGTCAGCAACACTGAGAACACTGTGTTACCAGTGATGTTTTTACCACTGTTGGTTATTGTCACTGTCAGCACCACTGAGAGCACTGTGCTACCAGTGATGTGTTTACCACTGTTGGTTATTGTCACTGTCAGCACCACTGAGAGCACTGTGCTACCAGTGATGTGTTTACCATTTTTGGTTATTGTCACTGTCAGTACCACTGAGAGCACTGTGCTACCAGTGATGTGTTTACCACTGTTGGTTATTGTCACTGTCAGCACCACTGAGAGCACTCTGCTACCAGTGATGTGTTTACCACTGTTGGTTATTGTCACTGTCAGTACCACTGAGAGCACTGTGCTACCAGTGATGTGTTTACCACTGTTGGTTATTGTCACTGTCAGCACCACTGAGAGCACTGTGCTACCAGTGATGTGTTTACCACTGTTGGTTATTGTCACTGTCAGCACCACTGAGAGCACTGTGCTACCAGTGATGTGTTTACCACTGTTGGTTATTGTCACTGTCAGCACCACTGAGAGAACTCTGCTACCAGTGATGTGTTTACCACAGTTGGTTATTGTCACTGTCAGCACCTCTGAGAGCACTCTGCTACCAGTGATGTGTTTACCACTGTTGGTTATTGTCACTGTCAGCACCACTCAGAGCACTGTGCTACCAGTGATGTGTTTACCACTGTTGGTTATTGTCACTGTCAGCACCACTCAGAGCACTGTGCTACCAGTGATGTGTTTACCACTGTTGGTTATTGTCACTGTCAGTACCACTGAGAGCACTGTGCTACCAGTGATGTGTTTACCACTGTTGGGTATTGTCACTGTCAGCACCACTCAGATCACTGTACTACCACTACTGTTTCTAACTATGTGAGGTGATATTGAGGTGAAGGTGTGAGGTGAACTACATGTTAATATGTGAGGTGATGTTGAGGTGAAGGTGTGAGGTGAACTACATGTTAATATGTGAGGTGATGTTGAGGTGAAGGTGTGAGGTGAACTATATGTTAATATGTGAGGTGATGTTGAGATGAAGGTGTGAGGTGAACTACATGTTAATATGTGAGGTGATGTTGAGGTGAAGGTGTGAGGTGAACTACATGTTAATATGTGAGGTGATGTTGAGGTGAAGGTGTGAGGTGAACTACAATTTTAGGCGCCATAACAAAAATAATACACAATAACATTATTGATGAAGGTGTAAGAGTGAACTACAACTGAAAGTGTATTGTGTCATACATTTGAAGGTTCAGTACGTAGCCACACGGACCATCAAGGTTCAGTACGTAGCCACACGGACCATCAAGGTTCAGTACGTAGCCACACGGACCATCAAGGTTCAGTACGTAGCCACACGGACCATCAAGGTTCAGTGTGTAGCCACACGGACCATCAAGGTTCAGTACGTAGCCACACGGACCATCAAGGTTCAGTACGTAGCCACACGGACCATCAAGGTTCAGTACGTAGCCACACGGACCATCAAGGTTCAGTGTGTAGCCACACGGACCATCAAGGGTCAGTGTGTAGCCACACGGACCATCAAGGGTCAGTGTGTAGCCACACGGACCATCAAGGGTCAGTGTGTAGCCACACGGACCATCAAGGGTCAGTGTGTAGCCACACGGACCATCAAGGGTCAGTGTGTAGCCACACGGACCATCAAGGGTCAGTGTGTAGCCACACGGACCATCAAGGTTCAGTGTGTAGCCACACAGACCATCAAGGTTCAGTACGTAGCCACACGGACCATAAAGGTTCAGTGTGTAGCCACACGGACCATCAAGGTTCAGTGTGTAGCCACACGGACCATCAAGGGTCAGTGTGTAGCCACACGGACCATCAAGGGTCAGTGTGTAGCCACACGGACCATCAAGTTCAGTGTGTAGCCACACACACCATCAAGGTTCAGTGCAAAGCCACACAGACCATCAAGGTTCAGTGCAAAGCCACACAGACCATCAAGGTTCAGTGCAAAGCCACACAGACCATCAAGGTTCAGTGCAAAGCCACACAGACCATCAAGGTTCAGTGCAAAGCCACACAGACCATCAAGGTTCAGTGTGTAGCCACACAGACCATCAAGGTTCAGTGCAAAGCCACACGGACCCTCAAGGTTCAGTGCAAAGCCACACAGACCATCAAGGCTCAGTGCAAAGCCACACAGACCATCAAGGTTCAGTGTGTAGCCACACAGACCATCAAGGTTCAGTGTGTAGCCACACAGACCATCAAGGTTCAGTTGTAGCCACACAGACCATCAAGGTTCAGTGTGTAGCCACACGGACCATCAAGGCTCAGTGCAAAGCCACACAGACCATCAAGGTTCAGTGCAAAGCCCCACAGACCATCAAGGTTCAGTGCAAAGCCACACAGGCCATCAAGGTTCAGTGCAAAGCCACACAGACCATCAAGGTTCAGTGTGTAGCCACACAGACCATCAAGGTTCAGTGCAAAGCCACACAGACCATGAAGGTTCAGTGCAAAGCCACACGGACCATCAAGGTTCAGTGCAAAGCCACACAGACCATCAAGGTTCAGTGCAAAGCCACACAGACCATCAAGGTTCAGTGTGTAGCCACACAGACCATCAAGGTACAGTGTGTAGCCACACAGACCATCAAGGTTCAGTGCAAAGCCACACATACCATCAATGTTCAGTGCAAAGCCACACGGACCATCAAGGTTCAGTGCAAAGCCACACAGACCATCAAGGTTCAGTGCAAAGCCACACAGACCATCAAGGTTCAGTGTGTAGCTACACGGACCATCAAGGTTCAGTACGTAGTCACACGGACCATCAAGGTTCAGTACGTAGTCACACGGACCATCAAGAACTCTTTTTTTTTTACACAGATCAATCATTTGTTCTAATTTTAATAGATTTACAATAATGTTGGTAGAATACCCAGAATATGTTAGGTAAAAGGACAACTAACCAGACTTATTATTACTTTGTTAAATCTACACAAACAATGAAAGGACACAGAGGTTATATCCAGTATATGTAACAAAATAATGTGAAAAAACATAAACAGTAACCCCAACTGGTCCTTGGTAGTAGTGGTGGTTTGGCGGTGATTGTGGTGGTGGTATTTTGGTGGTGATGGTGGTTGTGGTTTATTGGTGGTGGTTGTGGTTTGGTGGTGATGGTGGTGGTGGTATTTTTGTGGTGGTGGTGGTTGTGGTTTGGTGGTGGTGGTTGTGGTTTGGCGGTGATGGTGGTGGTGGTATTTTGGTGGTGGTGGTGGTTGTGGTTTGGTGGTGGTAGTGGTGGTTTGGCGGTGATGGTGGTGGTGGTATTTTGGTGGTGGTGGTGGTGGAGGTGGTGGTATTGGTAGTAGTAGAGGAAACTCTTGGTTGCTATGTGATGGAGTCAAATGTTCTTAGGAGAAGTGATGCTTGAATTCTTCCACAGCAAATACAAGGTTCGAAGATTGGGAAAGGGGCCAGAAGACCGGACACGGAGTATATAGACTCGGAGGGACAGAGGTTGCAACCATCGCTCAATGAGAAAGACTTATGGGTAGGCCTAGAATACTGCCAGAGGCTCGCAGCAACTGAATAACGTCTGTAGGAAATGCTTGTCTGTCAAATCTTCGAGCAATTTTCAGAAATTTCAACAGAGACATTTTGGACTTGTTAGGCTTGCCTTGTAGGCCTAACAGTAGGGAATCTGCACTTGAAGAATCAAATTAAGAAACCATACAAAGTGCAGAAGTACCCAACAAGGCTAGTTCTAGAACTAAGGGTAATGGGCTGCGAAGAGAGAATTACATAACTACATTGAGGGACATTGATGAAAGGAGAACTAATGGAATCAGGGGAATTTACAGGGACAACAGGAATAGGCTGTCGAGAGACGGGAAAGACGACCATGGGACACAACTTTAAGCTAAAAACACAGATGAGTCTCAGAGATGACAAGAAATATTTCATCAGGCACACTGTGGTTAGGAAATGAAATGACAAGGAAGATAAAGCGATATGGTGATGAACCTCACACACACAGCTTTAGGAGTAGGTACGATAGGGTCAGCAAGCTTAGGCACAGGACATATACCCAGTAACAGTCAGTTAAAGGAAGGGTCAAGAGCAGGGGTCTCGACACCTGCATCCATACACAGGTAGTACAGTAATAGGGACACATACACGCTGGACCTCCGGAAGTACACACAAGTTGAGGGAAAATGTCGTGGGGACAAGAAACACACACACAAACACACACACACACACACACACACACACTCACACACACACACATACACACACACACTCACACACACACATACACACACACATACATATTATATATATGTACCTGGAGAAGAGAGGAATGTAGAGGAGAGACAGAGAGAGATTTTGGGAGATGTTAAGCGAGTGTTTAGGAATTTTTGAACCAAGTGAGAGAGTAATTGTGGTAGGGGACGTAAATGCTAAAGTGGGAGAAACTGTTAGAGAGGGTGTGGTAGGCAAGTTTGGGGTGCCAGGTGTAAATGATAATGGGGGATCTTTGATTGAAATTTGTATAGAAAGGGGTTAGGGAATAGGTAATACATATTTTAAGAATTGAAGGATAAATAAGTATACAAAATATGATATAGGGAGTAATGACAGTAGTTTATTGGATTATGTATTGGTAGAAAAAAGACTGATGGGTAGACTTCAGAATGTACATGTTTATAGATGTAGCTAGAGTGAGAGTAAAAGGTAGATGGGATACAAGGAGAATGGAATCAACAAGTAAGAGAGAGGTGAAGGTTTATAAACCAAAGGAGGAGGCAGTTAGGGTAAGATATAAACAACTACTGGAAGAAAGATGGGCTAGCGAGAGTATAGGCAATGAGGTTGAAGAGGTATGGGGTAGATTTAAAAATGTTGTGTTAGTGTTCAACAGAAGTTTGTGGTTACAGGAAAGTGGGTGTGGGAGGGAAGAAGAGCGATTGGTGAAATGAAGAGGTAAAGAGAGTATCAAGAGAGAAAATGTTAGCATATGAGAGGTTTTTACAAAGTAGAAGTGATACAAGGAGGGAGGAGTATATGGAGAAAAAAGGAGAGGTTAAGAGAGAGTGGTGAAGGAATGTAAAAGGAGAGCAAATGAGAGAGTGGGTGAGATGTTATCTACAAATTTTGTTGAGAATAAGAAAAAGTTTTGGAGTGAGATTAATAAGTTGAGAAAGCCTAGGGAAAGAATGGATTTAACAGTTAAAAATAAGAGAGAGTTATTAGGTGGAGAATTGGAGGTATGGGGAAGATGGAGGGAATATTTTGAGGAACTGTTGAATGTGGATGAAAATAGGGAAGCTGTGATTTCGGGCATTGGGCAGGGAGGTATAGTATCTTGGAGTGAGGAAGAGCCAGTTGTGAGTGTGGGGGAGGTGCGTGAGGCAGTGGTAGAATGAAAAAGGGTAAAGCAGCTGGGATTGATGGGATAAAGACAGAAATGTTAAAAGCAGGTGGGGATATAGTTTTGGAATGCTTGGTGCTTTAATTTAATAAATGTATGGAAGAAGGTAAGGTACCTAGGGATTGGAAAAGGGCGTACATAGTCCATTTGTATAAAGACAAAGGGGACAAAAGGGAGTGTAAAAATTATAGGGGAAATAAGCCTGTTGAGTATACCTGGTACAGTGTATGGTAGATTTATTATTGAAAGAATTAAGAGTAAGACAGAGAGCAGGAGTGCAGATGAACAAGAGGGCTTATGAAGGGAAGGGGGTGTGTAGACCAAGTGTTTACAGTAAAATACATAGGTGAATAGTATTTAGATAAGGGTAAAGGGGTTTTTGTTGCATTTATGGATTTGGAAAAGGCGTATGATAGGGTGGATAGGGGGGCAATGTGGCAAATGTTGCAAATGTACGGAACAGGATGTAGGTTACTGGAAACAGTTAAGAGTTTTACGAGGATAATGAGGCTCAGGTTAGAGTATGTCGGAGAGAGGGAGATTGTTTCCAAGTAAAAGTAAGCCTTAAACAGGGATATGTGATGTCACCGTGGTTGTTCAATATATTTATAGATGGAATTGTAAGAGAAGTGAATGCTCGAGTATTGGCAAGAGGTGTGGGGTTAAAAGATGAAGAATCTAACACAAAGTGGGAGTTGTCACAGCTGCTTTTTGCTGAGGACACTATGCTTTTGGGAGATTCTGAAGAGAAGTTGCAGAGGTTGGTGACCGAGTTTGGAATGGTATGTAAAAGAAGAAAATTAAAAGTAAACTTAGGATAGAGTAAGGTGATTATAATAACAAAAAAAAATAAGATAATGAAAGATTGGATATCAGATTGAAGGGAAGGAGTACAGAAGAAGTGAATGAATTCAGATATTTGGGGGTGGATTTGTCAGCAAAGGGTCAATGATGACGGTGGAAAAAGGTGAATGGTGCATTATGAAGTCTGTGGAGACAGAGAACGTTATCCATGGAAGCAGAGAGAGGAATATATGAGAGTATAGTTATACCAATGCTCTTATATGGATGTGAAGCATGGGTGGTGGATGTTGCAACAAGAAGAAGGCTGGAGGCAGTGGAGATGTCGTGTCTGAGGGCAATGTGTGGTGTGAATATAATGCAGAGAATCCATAGTTTGGAAATTAGGAGGTGTGCAGTTACTAAAAGTATTATCCAGAGGGCTGAGGAGGGGTTGTTGAGGTGGTTCGGACAATTGCAGAGGATGGAACAAAATATAATGACTTGGAAAGCATATAAATCTGTAGTGGAGGGAAGGCAGGATAGGGGTCGTCCTAGGAAAGGTTGGAGGGACGGGGTAAAGGAGGTTTTTTGAGCGAGGGGCTTGGACTTCCAGCAACCGTGTTTGAGCATGTTAGATAGGAGCGAGTGGAGACGAATGGTTTCTATGACTTGACGTGCTGTTGGAGTGTAAGCAGTGTAACATTTATGAAGGGATTCAGGGAAACCGGCAAGCCGGACTTGAGTCCTGGAGGTGGGAAGTGCAGTGCCTTGCACTCTGAAGGAAGGGTGTTGATTTGTTGCAGTTTTTAACAGTAGTGTAGGAACACCTCTGGTAAGACAGTGATGGAGTGAATGATGATGAAAGTGCTTTTTCTTTTTCGGGTCACCCCGCCTCGGTGGGAAACGGCTGATGTGTTAATAATATGTATTACATAATATATATATATATCATTAACAGAACTGGGGCTTGGCCAGGATTCGATCCTGCGTTCCCATGCACAGTCCTGAATGAACTGAACAAAGTACGCATTCTTCTATCCACTAGACCACCATCCTTAAACACCAGGAGCACAGCAGTACTGAGCGTGTTATCCCTGGTGCAAGGATATTCGTGGTCATGGAGCCTCTGAGACTAATTTCAAACTCATCCTGTTTGGTGTACCAGCCCACACGAATAGTCAATATATCAATGAAATCACAAAACGCTTAGTACTGCTGGGCGCCTGGTGTTTAAGGATGGTGGCCCGATGGATAGTGATGTGTACTGTGTTCAGTTCACCCAGGGCAGGGCATGGGAGTGCAGGATCGAATCTTGGCCAAGCCGTAGTTCTGTTAATGATTCAAAATCACTTGTACCGTGATTTCATTGATATATATATATATATATATATATATACTATATATAATATTATTATACTTATAGATATATAAAGAAATTTGTGGATCTCTGAGTGGATCTCTCTTTTTGTCTCTCTCTTTCTCATGTGTTTGCGCAGTATAAGTGGATGCATATTTTATTTGTTTTGACACTCTAGGTCTGTGTTTTTGTATGAATGAGAGTGAAGATAATAGAGAGTAATTATGACGGAGTGGAGGCACCAACACTGATAATCACTTTTTGGATTGCATTTGTTCGGCAACGATAATGGCTAATGTCATTACAATCACCTGCCGTTGGTGTGATTATAATTATTTATTTGCCTAATCAGTAGGGAAATGAGCCCCCACAACCCCTCCTCTTCTCTCTCTCTCTCAACTTTTCCTCTTTCCCTTTCTCTTTTTTTTCTCTCTTCCCTTTCTCTTCCCCCTCCCCTCTCTTCGTTTGGTCTACCCTCTTTGAGTTCTCGGTGCTTCTCACCTTCTCTGTTTCTCCTCATTTAGCCTGCCACGCCTCTTCCCCCTTTCCTGACCTTTTTTTTCTTTGCCTCCCTCTCCTCTCCTTCCCTCGTCTCCCCTTTCTTTTTATTGTCTTCCCACCCTTCGCTTCCTCTTCCTCCGCACCCCCCCCCCTCCACCTCCTCCTATCCTACCCTTGCTTCCAGTTCCTTCCCTTTCCATTCCCTTCATTCGGGTCCCTCCCCTAAACCCATTTCCTTCTTTGTCTACCTATCTTCCCACACCTAGCATCTCCCCTGCCCCCTTCCCATTCACCTTCCACCCCTCCCCACCAACCCCTTCCCCTGAAACAAATATTCATCAATGAGGTGGTGGTGTGGAGAGTGAGGGAGAGGAGTGGCCATTATCCCTCAGGCTGGGTCATGTGTCAGGTGAGAGGGAGGGAGGAAGGGAGGGAGGGAGGAAGGGAGGGAGGGAGGGTTGATGGGAGGGAGGGAGGGAAGGTAGAATGGGGGGAGGGAGGGAAGGATAGGAAGGAGTTGGAGAAAATAGTGAAGAGGGGAAAGTGAGATAGTCTACCTACCTGGAGAGTGTTTCCGGGGGTCAACGCCCCCGCGCCACAGTCCTTGACCAGGCCTCCCGGTGGATCAGGACTTGATCAACCAGGCTGTTACTGCTGGCCGCACGTAGTCCAACGTACAAACCACAGCCCGGGTACTGACTGTAGGTATCTGTCCAGCTCCCTCTTGAAGGCAGCCACGGGTCTTGATGGCAGCCAGCGGTCTTGAAGGCAGCCAGGGGTTTATTTATGCCTGATAGGAGGCTGTTTAACAGTCTTGGGCCCCGGACACTTATTGTGTTTTCTCTTAATAAGGGAGAGTGAAGTAGTGAGTTCTAGTTAGGCAGAGTGAGGTAGGATAAGGTTGAGTTAGGTCGAGTGAGGTAGAGTGAGGTAGGGTGAGGTAGAGTGAGGTAGAGTGAGGTAGAGTGAAGTAGGTTGAAGTAGAAGTAGAGTAAGGTAAGACGAGGTAGATGATGTAGAATGAGGCAGAGTGAGGGAAGGTAGAGAGGTAGAGTGAGGTAGAATATTTCGTCACTTTCACTCCGTTCCGAATTAAGCACTTTAGTCCAACGTTACTGTTAACAGTTGTTATGCGATACTGTTTTCGTTTGTTTCTCCTGTTGCCTCTGTTTGTTACTGCTATTTCTCCCTGTTGCTGTTGCTTATGCTGCTGTTTTTTTTCCTGAAGCTGTTTGTTGCTCTTGTTCATGTTGCTGTTGTTTTTCCTGTTGCTGCTGTTTCATCTATTGTTATGATGCTTCTGTTTCTCCTCTTACTGCTTATTCTACTTCTGCTGCTGTTGTAGCTCGTGTTCCTGCTGCCATTGCTGCTCTTGTTACTGTTTCTTTTGCTGTTGTTACTGTTGTTGTTGCTGTTGTTGTTGTTGCCTCTGCTGTTGACTTGACTTGTCCATTTGTTTTGCCTCAGCGGGAATTCGAAATTAGTTTTTGAATTTTATTTTCTCCCACTTTTCCATACTTCTCGAAAAACTGGAAATATTCTTTTATATTTTTTTAGTTTTTTTTTTAGCCTTTTCATTAAGCCTTTTGATTTTGCTTTTTATTTCGGCTTTTAAGACTGTATAATTAGGCTTTTGTGGATTTAATTTTTACCTTATATTTTTCATTTAGGCTTCTTATGCTCTTTTAGCCTTTTTGTTAATCCTTTTATGCGTTTTTTAGGCTTTTTGTTTAAGTTTTTAATGCATTTTATTTAAGCTTTTTTTCTAAGCTCTTACGACTTTTTAGACTTCCTGTTTAAGCTATTTATGCATTTAATTTAGGCAACATGAGTCTTGTTCATCAATGATGATACCCAGGTGTTGAACGTGTATCTTATTCATCAGGTTGGCAGTACTGTTTACC
>WNWK01002198.1:25000-75000 GCA_009830355.1 Cherax destructor
TTTCTTAGTGTGTGTGTGTGTGTGTGTTTCTGTCTGTCTGTCTCTCTGTCTATGTCTGTATAAGTACTTCAGTATGTGCCTGCAATTCATGCGTGTGTTTGCATTCAGTGTGCGCATCATCCTGCACGCGCGTGTGTGTGAAATTTTTCCTGCACGCTGGCGTGCTTGTCTACCAGTGTCCTTGTGCTTGCATGTGTGCGTGTATGCTCTCTCCAGCAGCACCAGCGGCACTAAATCAAACAGGTGCTAAATACCAACATACGACACTTATTATCATCGTCTGGGAACACCAACAAACGTTCGGACGCTGTAAATAAGGAATTGCTTAATGGATGAGACAGCCGTGACAAGGCCGCGAAAAAATGGCGTTGGGGGAAAGACCCCCGACTCACACTCGTAAAATATGCTCTGGAAATACCTCTTGTTTGTAAAATATAGACTCAGTAAAAGTCTCCCCTTAAAATATTGGTTGTTTAACTGTCTCACCTTAAAATATGGACCCTGTAAATGCTTCCACTTAAAATGTAAACAGTATAAATGCTTCCACTTAAAATGTGGACAGTATAAATGCTTCAACTTACGATAAAATCCTTATTAATGACTCTCAAAAGCAGTGTAAAAGTCTCCTTACAATGTGAACTATGTAAATATATCTACTTAAAATCTCAGCTGTTTAAATGCCTCTTAAAATCTGTACTATGTAAATGGTAGTTCCTATAATATTATATATTATATGTAAATATTTATCTCTAAATTATATATATATATATATATATATATATATATATATATATATATATATATATATATATATATATATATATATATATATATATATATAATGTATATGTGCATGAAACTGTCCTTGTTGCTTCGTTTGCACGTTATGTGATTTTGTGTCTGAGCATTTATTTGTTTGTGTTTGTGCACTCTGAATGTGTGTGTGTTTTTGCAATTTTAAACTGACAGTGTTAAAATGACCACCACAATAACAAAGAAGCTAAATTAAAAGCAGCAGTAGCTGCACCAGGATCAGCAGCAACCACACTACCACCATTAGCAACAACAGCAGCAGCACTACCACCAACAGCCACAACAGTAGCATCAGCTGCAGCAGGACTACAACCACAACCACCATCAGTGAAAACATCAGTAACAGTCACAACAACAACAGCAGCAATAGCAACACCTCACCATCAGTAGAACCAGCAATAACAGCAGGAACACAGCAACAGTATCAGCAGCAGCAGCAGCAGCAGCATGAGGAGGGCGACGATGACGACAGCGACTAGGAAGCCTTGTCCCCTCTCGCTCTGCCTGGTGACCTGACTTTAATCAAACGACCCCATATTTTCCCTTCCATAGTCGAGATAAGGGCAGAGGGGGAGCATTAGAGGACCTGGGGGGAGGTGTAGAGGTAGAGCCGGAAGATGAGGAAGAGGAGGATAGAGAGAGAGAGGGGAAGAGAGAGAAAGAAGGATTGAAGCTGAGGAACTGGTAGCAAGAGAAGAAAATATCCTCGACACCTTTTGTGTTGGTGTGAATTCTGAGGGAACACGAGTACGCTTCACCTGCGTAATCATCAGGTTGCGTTTGCGTGGGTCGAGGCACCATTCCTGACCCTGTCCCTTGAACCGGCTTTCCCGATGTCTAATAGACTTTTACCCCCATGACTTCTATTATGCCTAAAGCTACTGTAGGAGGGAGGAGCCTCCCTCGCCTCACCTTCCAGCTCATTTCACTTCTGAATCACTCTGATACTGGAGGAACACTTTCTATCGTCCCAGCGCCGCCTCTGTGGGTTCCCTCACAACAATTACTCCTAAAGTTGATAAACTAACCAAGAATAGTCCCTGAAGCAAACTATAAAATATAAAACTTGAGTATATCGTGTCAAGCATTATAAATATTGACAGAAGGGAAGTCAATAATGAATATAAATATATAAAAATGCAAGCTAGAAGTCTGAGTAGATATATAACTCAGTATGATAATATAAAAGTAGATAAGCATATTTATGGAGCAATTTGTAATGTACCCAGACTGATTGATGTTGTAGTGGCCAGGCTCAGGATTGGTTACTAGTACTTTTGGCAATTTCACCTATGCATTGACGATGATCAAACTAAATACAAATTGTGGTTAGAGTTGTGATTAGTTGAACATTATGTGCTTAACTATCCACTTACTAATATATAATATAATAACCTATGAAGTATGTCAACAGGTTATCTTAATAATGAAAATAATATGCCAGATATATTAAGTAAAATATCCTAAATTTACCTACCAAAGACATTACATAATCTGTACATAAATTTTGTATCTAGATATACTGTTCTTAACCCTTTAGGGGTCTAGTTTCTAGACTTTTTGTACATCAATATACTCTTGCGCTATCGTCCACTAGATGAATAAGGGTGCACAATCAACTAGCCGCTTCGGTGGCAAAATCTAATTACCTTGTCTACGGGCTTCTGTGCACGTGTCTTAATTCCTGGTTCTCTGACAACCAGCCTGTCTGTCTGCCCTCGTCAGCACATGCTCACTGACTCTCCTTGCTTCTAGAGTTGTTAGTGAGCGTAGCCACATGTGAGATACCTTTGTGCAGGAGATATTAAGTCCCGTGTCGTTCTACTGCTTATGGTGTTATGGTGGCACTGTTGGTGCCATGATGGTGCCGACAATGCCACCATAACACCAATATCAGTACCACCATAACACCAACAACAGGGCCACGACTCTGCCTGGATTTCCTACTCTATTTCTGCAACATTGCAAGCTCCCGATGACGTGTTGATTGCAACACGAAAGGCCTAGAGCTATCATTCAATCCCCTGTGGTCTTTGCATATATATATATATATATATATATATATATATATATATATATATATATATATATATATATATATATATAGTGTGTGTGTGTGTGTGTGTGTATGCACATTACTCACTTTATTAATTGTCGGATAATATTGGTATTGCTCTGAAATATTAATTGCTACGATGTTGTCGCCGCATCATTCGAGCAGTATAATAATACATTATATTAGTCAGTATTATCATCCGGAATCCTTCAAAATGGGCCAATAAAATCCCGGTGTGCCGAATCCGCTAACTCTCTTGTGTGATTATAGTTTGTCTGTAATAAGAGCAAGTGATAACAGTGCAGACTCTCTGCTTTGTTTGTGTGTGTTGTGTGTGTGTGCGCGCGTATGTGTTATGTGCTTGCGTGTGTGTGTGCGTGTGCGTGTGTGTGTGTATGTGTTGTGTGCTTGTGTGTGTTTGTGTGCATTTGTGTGTGTATGTGTTGTGTGCTTGTGTGTTAGTTAGTTACCATTTTGTCCTAGGCACATGTCGATTAGACACTAGGCCTGTTGTGTGTATGTGTGTGTGTGTGTGTGTGTGTGTGTGTGTGTGTGTACGAAACACTTCGAAATGTTTCGGCCCCGCCAGGAATTGAACCCGGGCCCTCCGTGCGTGAAGCAAGAGCGCTAGCCACCATGCCATCGGGGCGTGTGTGTGTTTGTGTGTGTGTGTGTGTACGCACCTAATTGTACTCACCTAATTGTGGTTGCAGGGGTTGATTCATAGCTCCTGGCCCTGCCTCTTCACTGGTCGCTACTAGGTCACTCTTCCTGCTCCATGAGCTTTATCATTCTTCTTAAAGCTATGTATGAAACCTGCCTCCACTACATCACTTTCCAGACTATTCTACTTCCTGACAACTCTGACTGAAGAAATACTTCCTAACATCCCTTTGACTCATCTGAGTCTTCAACTTCCAATTGTGTCCCCTTGTTGCTGTGTCCCATCTCTGGAACATCCTGTCTCTATCCACCTTGTCGATTCCTCTCAGCATTTTATATGTCGTTATCATGTGCCCCCTATCCCTCCTGTCCTCCAGTGTTGTCAGGTCGATTTCCCTTAACCTCTCCTTGTAGAACATGTTCCTTAGCTCCGGGACTAGTCTTGTTGCAAACCTTTGCACGTTCTCTAATTTCTTGACTTGCTTGGACAGGGGTGGATTCCAAAATGGTGCTGCATACTCCAATATGGAACTGACGTACACGGTGTACAGAGTCCTGAACTTTTCCTTACTGAGATGTCGAAATGCTGATCTTAGGTTTGTTAGCCGTCCATATGCTGCAACAGTTATTTGGTGATGTGCGCCTCAGGAGATGTGCTCGGTATTATACTCACCCCAGGATCCTTTTCCTTGAGTGAGGTTTGTAGTCTTTGGCCACCTAGACTGTACCCTGTCTGCGGTCTTCTTTGCCCTTCCCCTATCTTCAAGACTTTGCACTTGGTGGGGTTGAACTCCAGGAGCCAGTTGTTAGTCTAGGCCTGTAGCCTGTCCAGATCCCTTTATAGTCCTGCCTGGTCCTCCTTCGATTGAATTCTCATTAACTTCACATCGTCTGCAAACAGGGACACTTCTGAGTCTATTCCTTCCGTCATGTAATTTATATATACCAGAAACAGCAACGGTCCTAGGACTGACCCCTGTGGAATCCCGCTCGTCACAGGCGCCCACTCTGACACCTCGTCATGTACTATGAGTCGCTGATGCCTCCCTGTCAAGTATTCTCTGATCCATTGCAGTGTCTTCTCTGTTATTCCTGCCTGGTCCTCCAGTTTTTGTACTAATCTCTTGTGTGGGACTGTGTCAAAAGCTTTCTTACAGTCCAAGAAAACGTAATCTACCCATCCCTCTCTCTCTTGTCTTACTGTTGTCACCCTGTCATAGAAATACAATAAGTTTGTGACACAGGATTTCCCTTCCCTGTGTGTGTGTGAGTGTGTGAGTGTGTGAGTGTGTGTGTGTGTGTGTGTGTGTGTGTGTGTGTGTGTGTGTGTGTGTGTGTGTGTGTGTGTGTGTGTTTGGTGTTTTTCTAATGGTAAATGTTAGCAGCGGCTTAAGCGATCATAGCTGATTTATGTGGCCTTTAATACACACCTCTCTCTCACTCCTTAAATATGTTGCTCTCCGTCTATATGACTTTTTTTGTGATATGTGAAGATTTTTTATATTTGACGATTTTTTTTTTCCACCCCACCTCTCCTCTTTGTGTTACCTCACCCCTCACTCTCTCATCCCCCTCCCTCACCACACCCTTCTTCCTCTCCCTCACCACACCCTTCTTCCTCTCCCTCACCACACCCTTCTTCCTCTCCCTCACCACACCCTTCTTCCTCTCCCTCACCACACCCTTCTTCCTCTCCCTCACCACACCCTTCTTCCTCTCCCTCACCACACCCTTCCACCAAAACCTTCCCTTCAAACTATCTCTGTGCCCAGCCTTCTAATCAATCGTCTACCTCTATCTCACTCCTAACATCTCTACCTCACCACCCATCTACCTCAACTTCACTCCTCTTTACCTCTGTACCCCTCCCTATCACCCTTCTACTCCCCCCTTACCTCTCTCCCCTCTCAATCCCTCCCACTCAAGTCGACCAATTTGTTCGCCTCTGTTGTTGTATTGATTTTGCGGTGTTGTATAGCGGGTAGGTAAAGTGCAGAAAGGGTGGCAGGGTAGCAGGGTGGCAGGCATGCGTAGTGGCAGGGTGGCAAACAGGGTGAAAACACTGCAAGCAGGCAGAGTATCACTCATGGCTAGTGGCAGAGTTGTCCTGGCAGTGGGGTAGGCAGTCTGGATGGTAGGGTGTAAGGCACTGAGGCAGGCAGAGAATCAGGTATTCTTGGTGGCAGAGTTGTAGGCAGTGACGCAATCCAGCAGGTCAGCAGGCAGATTGGGTGGCATGGTGATAGTCAATGTGGCAGCCAGGCAGGAAGATAGGCAGGCAGGAAGATAGGCAGGCAGGAAAGTAGGCAGGCAGGAAGGCAGGCAGGTAGGGAGATAGGCAAGCAGGAAGGTAGGCAGGCAGGAAGGTAGGCAGGCAGGAATTTAGGCAGGCAGGAAGGTAGGCAGGCAGGAAGATAGCCAGGCAGGAAGGTAGGCAGGCAGGAAGATAGGCAGGCAGGAATGTAGGCAGACAGGAACGTAGGCAGACAGGAACGTAGGCAAGAAGGGAGGTAGGCAGGCAGTCATGAAAGCATGGGACGCAATCCCTCAACTCTGCTAAAGCAGTCAATATCCCCGTTCCCCACTTCAGGCTCTGAGTCAGACAAAGTTGCTTCTACTTTCAAAGTAGAGCCTCTTGTAGGCAAACCATCTCACTGTATTAAACCCGAGATCACATTTCTCTTTGCTACTTTAGAGATCTGGTAATACAAAAAGTATAAAATGCAATGCATTTATCGTTATCACATACATAAATCCCGTTTAAATATATTTACAATCTGAAAGAGAAATGTTAGTCAATTGATAGTACATACTTAAAATTATACCAGATAACGAGTTTTTGTTCTGTATAACAAAAGTTAATTAATCCATAAATGATTCTTATTCCATCATCGGACTAATTATACAGCAGATACATCATACAAAACTCTTAAGTCACTCTGTAAATTCAAATAGTTCATGAACGTGTAGATTTATTTCATCTAGTCGAGAATTAAGTCCACACAATGGTGTGTGTGTCATCGTCAGCAAGGAAAACAATCAGTCCAGACAGTCCTAGAAAAACAGTTGTCTTCACAAATCTGGGCAAATACTAAGTCCGCTCACTTCTTGGTATGCAAAAAAAAAAAACTCTTTCTGACAGAGCAGAATTAGAGTCCAATACCCCAAACAAAAGTAAATGCTAACAACACCCAAGTAGAGTCAGTCAATCCCAAGTCATGTAGAGTACTCCACGTAGGCACAGTTGTTCCACAGACGACAGATACATCAAAAGAATTAGCTCCAAAATGCTTTTCAACGGCAGTCTCCTGTGAGCAGAACACGGTTTACACGACACCTAGTACTGACACCTTTTTCAAACAATGTTCAAACTTTTCAAGGTGCAGAAACTAAGTGTGTAATAACATAATGTAATGTGTGTGTTCATGAAAGGGTAGTGGTGATATTTCTGGATATTCTAAACTAAGCCTCTATCAACAATGTAGTTAAAATGACTTACTACACATAGTCTGCAGACAAGACAATGCTTAGACAGTCTAAGTCCCATAACTCACAGTGTTAGGTGTCTTTAGTGCAAGGCTGCACTAAGTACTTATACAGCAAGCAGTGAACAAGACCATCAATTGCTGCCAGTCAGGAAGGGCATGAGTTATTGCTCAGTCTCCATTAACATAGCCTCACATAAAGACACCTAACACTGTGAGTTATGGGACTTAGACTGTCTAAGCATTGTCATGTCTGCAGACTATGTTCAATGAGTCATTTTAACTACATTGTTGATAGAGCATGTGATAGAGCATGTCTCCAGCCACTTTATATATACATATACATACAAACCTATCATCTGTATGTATACTAACCTATCTCTTCTATAATACAGTATTAAAGAAGTGAAAAATAATATGGGTTATACCAAAGCCTAGATATTATCTCAACTATTGATAATAAGAAATCCCATGAAATAATAGCCATCTTCATAACAAACGTTAAAAACTAAACAAAGAGATGAAATCCAAATTATGTACACATGTACATTATATACTGTACATTGCCTTCTCCTTCTCTTCCATTTTCCATTTATCCATCACACCTCCTCTTCTCCTTCCATCTCTTCCTCTTTCCTTTCCTTCCTCACTAAACCCCTGCATTCATTCCTCATTGCTTTAAACCTTCTCTCTCTACCTCCCTCCCTCTCCATCCCTCACCACCTCTCATCCACTCCCTGACGATAATTACGATTGATGATGATGAGGATGATAATAGTGAAGGATATTGTTTCTCAACTAAGCGTCTCCAGTGCCTGATTGGCTGATATCTTGCTAGCCTGCTTGCACGGAACGCTCAGCACCACACACCCAGGGACTTCAAGCAAATCCTTGCCTGCTGGTCAACGCTGCTGAGTTCATTAATTAAAGTTGAGAGAATTTCGAAATATATGAAGTCTTAGCAGTGAGTTGACCTTCAAAGGAAGTTCCTAGATGCAGGTACAGGTCCCTTTATCAAAGGAACTGGAGCCACTCTTCTCCCACACCTAATTGCCTCCAATTCCCTAGGCGCTATATGACTCCTACGCCTTTAACGTTTCCTCAAACATATAATAATAATAAAATAAATAATAAAAATAATATAGAAGAAAAAGAAGAAGAGGAAGAATATACATTGGTTTCACGTACTGAAATTTACATATGGTTTCCTGAGGTTAAATATAACTTTACAAAAACAATTTTCTATGATTATTGTCATTTGCAAAACCAGTGCATGAAAATATATCACAAATACAGTGAGTAATAAAAAAATATTTATGCTTACAATGTAAGAATATATGATGATACATTGACTTTATGTATACACTAAGTATATATGTATTCCTGGTATAATATAGATGAAATATTAGTAACAACAATCACACTACCTCCAACACCATTAGTACCACTGCTGCTGCTGCTGTTGCTGCTGCTGGGGCTGGTGCTGGTGCTGCTGTTGCTGCTGCTGCTGCTGAAAGTACTTTACTATTACTGCTGCTGCTGCTGATGCTACTATTTTACTATTACTATTACTCATGGAACTCCGTGTTCATCAAGAATTGCAAGAAGCCCCTATCGCGTGCCTTCAGCATTCTGTGGAGAGGGAGCATGGACACAGGGGTCATCCCACACTCACTATAAACAACAGACATAGTCCCACTCCACAAGGGTGGCAGTAAAGCAATTGCAAAGAACTGCTGACCTTACACAATTACACAACCCAGGGCAACACGGGTTTAGAGCAGGTCACTCCTGCCTGTCCCAGCTCCTGGACCACTATGATAGGGTCCTGGATGCTGTTGAGGATAAACAAAATACAGATGTAGTATACACAGACTTTGTAAAAGCTTTCGACAAGTGTGACCATGGTGTAATAGCACACAAAATGCGTGATAAAGGAATAACAGGAAAAGTTGGTAGATGGATCTATAACTTCCTGACAAATAGAACACAAAGAGTAATAGTAAACAGAGTAAAGTCCCAGGCAGCCACGGTGAAAAGCTCTGTTCAACAAGGCACAGTACTCGTTCCCATTCTATTCCTCATCCTCATATGTGACATAGACATGTAAGCCATAGCTCCGTGTCTTCCTTTGCGGATGACACCCGGATTACCATTGCAGTGACCTTCTTTGAAGACACTACAAAACTCCAAACGGACATCAACCAAATCTTCAAATGGGCCACTCAAAACAATATGAAGTTCAACGATGAGAAATTTCAAACTACTCAGATAGGGAAAACTTGAGGAAATAAAAAATGTATCAAGGTATACGACAAATTCTAACCAAACAATAGAGAGAAAAATAAATGTGAAGGACTTGGGAGTGATAATGTCAGAGGATCTCGCCTTTTAAGACCACAACAATGTATCTACCTCATCGGCTAGGAAAATGATAGGATGGATAATGAGAACCTTCAAAACTTGGGACGCCAAGCTCATGATGAGACTCTTCATATCACTTGTTCTCTCTAGGCTGGAATACTGCTGCACACTAACGGCCCCCTTCAAGGCTGGCGACATTGCAGACCTGGAGAATGTACAAAGAACTTTCACAGCAGATACAAGTACGATAAAGCACCTAAATTACTGGGAACGGTTGAAGGTCCTTGATCTGTATTCCCTGGAACGCAGGCGAGAGAGATACATGATAATATACACTTGGAAGGTCCTGGAGGGATTGGTACAAAACCTGCACACGAAAATCACTCCCTATGAAAGCAAAAGACTCGGCAGGAGATGCAACATTCCCCCGATGAAAAGCAGGGGCGCCACGAGTACACTGAGAGACAACACCATAAGTGTCCGGGGCCCAAGACTGTTCAACTGCCTCCCAGCATACATTAAGGGGATTACCAATAGACCCCTGGCTGTCTTCAAGAAGGCACTGGACAGGCACCTAAAGTCAGTACCTGACCAACCGGGCTTTGGTTTGCGTGCGGCCGGCAGTAACAGCCTGGTTGATCAGACCTTGATCCACCATGAGGCCTAGTCTCAGACCTAGCCGCGGGGGCTTTGACCCCCGAAATCCTCTCCAGGTAAACTCCAGGTAATTACTGTTGCTGCTGCTGCTTTGTAAACCTAGTTACCCACCAGGTACTACTACTACTTGCTCTATGTCCCATAAATGTAATATTTCAACTACATCTACTTCTGTAACTGTGACTGTTGCTGTTACCTCTACTGCTACTACTGATAATATAATTATTATCTATGACGATAGTGAAAATAATCCAAATAAAGGCACACAGCAACGAGTGGGTTACTTGATGGTAAGGTGGTGACGTAAGAAATGGCTGTATGTTACACGGTGTCACATGCTTGCTGTAACAACACTGGTAATCATGGGTTTCTGGAAGAAAAACACGACTAAATTCTCTTTGTCGTCGCTCGGATAATCGAAGGAGTAATTATAACCCTAATGACTCGGATAATTATGATTGTTCTTATTGACTGCACCTGTGTGTGTGTGTGTGTGTGTGTGTGTGTGTGTGTGTGTGTGTGTGTGTGTGTGTGTGTGTGTGTGTGTGTGTGTGTGTGTGTTTTATATGAGTTCTTAAGACAGTTATATTGAATGTAATTTGGACGCAAATTTCTTTCTTCACTGACATCCCTAGTGTTAAGATCTGTGTATTAGACGTCAAGATGAAGGAGAAAGGATTGATTGAAAAGTTGTTAGAGGAAGAGTAGGAAGAGAGGAGAGGCGAGAAAATTGAATTATCGGTTACTTGTTAAAAAGCGAAGGGGTAAACAGAGGTATGATTGATCCCCCACCATCAAGGTTAGAGAAGGTGTGGATCTGGTTCAGGATCCTGAGCTGTGGTAAAACTTACACTCTTAAGTATGAAAATACAGAACCTTGAGAATACAAGGCAAATAAATAGTATTACAGGTTGAAAAAAAAGAAAGTATATATTTAAGTGAGGAAGAGAAAGTATTAGGTGTTCAGAATCCTGGAAGAGAATAAACTAGCGTTCGAAACCATGTAACAGACAGCAAAACCAGTCTGCTCATCAACGAAAAGCAAACGGGGACTTAAAAAGGCGTAACTAATGAAGCCTACACGAAAGATGAATCCCACCGCTGCCACCATTTGGACTGGAAAACTCGATACCAATACTCCCATGAATGACTGGGTCACTGAAACTAGTGTTTGCCAGTCGTCGACTGCCAGCTTGAAACATTTTAATGAATGTGGGAAGGTATTAACTCCAACAACTATAAAAGCTACTACTACTTCGATGATATTATCTCTACATTAGCATCTTCACTATTAAGTCAATGCTAGGTAGGAAAGAGTGGAAAAAGGGTTACTAGGTAATGCAGAATGCAACGACTACAGAAAAACTAGACTCACGAAATCGTAATGACATGATTGCAGACAAACCACGGTACGGGTGGGGATTGAACTCGCGGCGCATCGTAAAACTCGCGCTGGCCTGAAGTTTTATGACTCACTTGCCGCTAGTTCAATCCCCACCCTTATTGTGGTTTGTTTACTACATATTACTATTTAAAAATGATTATTTTGACACCAAACGATACAATTTGATATGCACGAGACAGACACAGACACACAGAGACACACACGGACACGCAGACACACACACACACAGACACACACACACACACACACACACATACACACACACACACACACACACACACACATACACTTAAACACACACACACACACACACACACATACACTTAAACACACACACACAGTAGTGTCTCTGTTCGCAGATGATGTGAAATTAATGAGGAAAATCACATCGGAAGAGGACCAAGCAGGACTTCAAACAGACCTGGACAAGCTTGACATCTGGTCTGGCAACTGGCTTCTCGAATTCAATCCCACCAAATGCAAAGTCATGAAGATCGGAGAAGGACAAAGAAGACCGCTGACAGAGTACAGGCTAGGTGGACAAGGGCTACAAACCTCGGCAAAGGAGAAAGACCTTGGGGTGAGTATAACGCCAAGTACGTCTCCGGAGGCACACATCAACCAGATAACTGCGGCAGCATATGGGCGACTGGCAAACCTAAGATTAGCGTTCCGTTACCTAAACAAGGAATCGTTCAAGACACTGTACACCGTGTACGTCAGGCCCATACTAGAATATGCAGCACCAGTCTGGAACCCACACCTGGTCAAGCACGTAAAGAAACTATAGAAAGTGCAAAGGTTTGCGACAAGGCTAGTTCCACAACTCAGGGGTCTGTCCTATGAAGAAAGTTTGAGGGAAATAGGACTAACAACACTGGAGGAAAGAAGGGTCAGAGGAGACATGATAACGACATACAAAATACTGCGGGGAATCGACAAGGTAGACAGGGACAGGATGTTCCAGAGAGGGAACACAGAAACAAGGGGACACAACTGGAAGCTGAAGACTCAGATGAGTCAAAGGGATGTTAGGAAGCATTTCTTCAGCCACAGAGTAGTCAGGAAGTGGAATAGTCTAGAGAAAGATATAGTGGAGGCAGGAACCATACATAGTTTTAAGACAAGGTATGATAAAGCTCATGGAGCAGGGAGAGCGGAGACCCAGTAGCAGACAGCGAAGAAACGGGTCTCAACCCCTGCAACCACAATTAGGTGAGTACACACACACATGATAGGCAAGGCAATGCATACGTAACTATACAGAGTCAGGAAGGGTAGACGAGGACACAAACACACATGAAGGGTAGGTAATTGCCTAAGTACCCACTCATGAAAGATAGGCAAGACATAAGCAAGACATACTGTATCTCGGTACATAATTATAGCCTGCCTCAGCCTGGTACACTTACACACGTACTAATATGTCTCACACCACCACGTTCACGGACTCTAATTTTTCCCGTTCTTCATGATCAACTGAACGTTTGCTATCGGCAACGTTCTTGGACATTGGTCGTGCGCGCTCTCTCTCTCTCTCTCTCTCTCTCTCTCTCTCTCTCTCTCTCTCTCTCTCTCTCTCTCTCTCTCTCTCTCTCTCTCTCTCTTCTCTCTCTCTTCTTCTCTCTTCTCTCTCTCTCTCTCTCTCTCTCTCTCTCTCTCTCTCTCTCTCTCTCTCTCTCCTCTCTCTCCTCTCTCTCTCTCTCTCTCTCTTCTCTTGTGTCTTTACTCTCTCACGTTAAAGTAGTTAGTGGTGTGAAGAACTCCTCCATACAGAGGATGCCTCTATTAACCACACTTCGCCCACACAGGAGCGAAACGTTGTTGGCCGGCGTTTACAAGCAGATCCTGCTTGTTACTTCCCTGTCTGCTGTTTCCTTTTCCTTTCTTTTCTCCTCCTTTTCTTCTTACTCCTCTCATTTGCTTTGACTATTATTATTTATTATTACTATTATTAATTCTTATTATTAATTATTATTATTATTATTATTATTATTATTATTATTATTATTATTATAAATTATTAGTTTATTTATTTTTATTAATTATTTATTATTATTATTATTAATTATTTATTTATTATTATTATTAATTATTATTAATTAATTACTTTTATTATTATTAATCGTTAATTGTTATTATTATTACTATTGATTATTTTTACTATTATCATCATTGTGGTGTGGTGTGGTTGGTCACACTACCAGGGTGGTGTGGTGTAGTTGGTCACACTAGCATTGTGGTGTGGTTGGTCACACTACCAGGGTGGTGTTGTTGGTCACACTACCAGGGTGGTGTAGTTTACTTTATATATTCATAGTAGAGCTCTAAACTCGTAGGGGGTCACACAGCGCTTGAGGAGTCCTGAGACTGCCTGACAAAATACTGACTGCAAGGAAAATACTTATTAAAAAAAAAAATTGCACAAATTCCATCGTGAATTTCGAACTGCAGAGGATATTACCGATTTGATGGGTATGATATATTGTGAAACAAATTGCAGCCTACAATTCGCAACCCATAATTCGCAGCCCACAATTCGCATCCTAAAATTCCTAACCAACAAATTGCAGCCCACAATTCGCAGCCTACAATTTGCAACCCATAATTCACAATCTACAATTCGCAGCCCACAATTGGCAACCTACAATTGGCAACTACAGTTCGCGGCCCACAATTCGCAACCTACAATTCGCAGCCCATATTTTCAACCTACAATTCGCAACCCATATTTGCAACCCACCATTCGCAGTCCACAATTAGCAACCTACAACTGGCAACCTACAATTCGCAGCCCACAATTCGCCACCTACAAATCGCAGCCCACAATTGACAACCTACAATTCGCGGTCCACAATTCGCAACCTACAATTCACAACCCACAATTCGCAACCCACAATTCGAGACTAATAGTTATTTAATGAAGTTTTGGTAATTATTTTTCATGAATTATGTAGAGGTTTATTAGTTTTCTAGTATTGTGCATAACAGAGTTTTGTGTATGTTGTATTGTGCAGAGATTTTTTTTTTTTTGTGTGTGGGCGGGATTGGGAATTGTATTTTTGCAAGTTACATTGGCAATTCATCGTTTTGTAGAGGAGATTTGATAATGCATTACTGTGCAGGGGAGAATTTTGCTTGCATTGCAAAACACGATAGCTGGATGGCACGATCTGTAGCACCTCATTCAACAGTAGCAATTTTAATGAATTCCCGCCCCCCCTCCCCCTAAAAAATTATTAGTATTTTTTTTTTTAATTTCTTTCTGATTATGGTGAGCGTGGAAACGAGACATTACTTTTTTTTCCAATTCTGAAATCATATATACAGGTAAAATTATTATTTTTTTTCATCCAATAATTTGTTAACTCGTTTAATAAAATCAGCAATAGACATAATTCCCTTACAATTAAATAAATAATTTTTGCAAGTGATAATTTAAAGTTACTCATTAAGAGTAATTTTCACATAACTGTTTTCTCCTTGAAATAATAATAATGATAATTATTTATCTATTACCAGCGATAAAGAGATATTATTATTTTTTAATTATATATTATCAAATTTTGTATTTAACGTTTTCAAAAAAAAACTTTTACTAAGTCATTAACATTATAGTTTAGATTGAACGAAAGTTTGTGTAGTGAACAGTGACGATGATCAATTTTGAATCTGGGAATTAAAAAGTAACAATACCATGACTCGGATAGATTACAAATATTCAACGATACAGAGGCTGGAACAATTCATAATTAATCAACGATACCGAGGATGGAACAATTCACAATTAATCCACGATACCGTACCTGGGGCAATTCACAATTAATCCACGAATCCGTCTTAAATTACTCGGCGCAAGGAGTGGAGGCTCGAACCTGCGTACTTACGTAAATCGGTCACACATAGCTGTATTTACGGTTTGTTTTCTTAAAGAAGCCGCAATAAAATCAAGGGAAAAAACACTATTTTTTTTGCTTTGACTAATTTAAGTCTTGAAGTTTTTAAAATAGTCAGCAGAGGTGATAATTTAAGAGGTAGCCCACTCTGTTTTTATTGTAGCGAGAGACAAAGGGAAGGAGAGGAACAGGAGGAAGTAAGAGCCAGAGGGGAGAGAAATAATGGAAACAGGAGCGGAAGGAAAGAGGAGTAGGGTAGGTGGAGACTGAGTAGGGAGAGGAATAAAGGAAGGAGCAGGAGGAATAAAATACAGCGGAGGAATAGGAATAGAACCAGTAGAAAGATGATGAAAAGGAAGAAAAGTGGAAGAGGAGGAAAGACAATGAGGAGGGGGAAAAGGAATAAGAGCAGGAGGAAAAAAAATTCACAAGAGAAATAAACAGATAAATAACAGAAAGACAATGAAGGAAAGGGAGGAAGGCGAGAAGAAAGGAACGATAAGAAAGGGAAAGAGAAGAAGAATGAAAATGGGGGAAGTGCAGAGCAGTATACAAGAGCAGGAAGAACCAAAGAAGTAGAATGAGAAGGCAGAGGAGGCGTGTAAGGGGTGTTGGCCACGACATGGGGCCCCCACTGTTGTCTGGTATCAGTAAATCAATATATCGACGGCCTCTACCTTCCCTAATTGTCCGATCCATATGGCCTTGCTCAAACGTCGCTAACAGTTAATACACATCAGCCTCACGTATGATATACTACAGGTGTGGAGGCTGGGTGAAGGGTGGCCAGAGGTGAAAATTTTTTTGCATGTTGAGTACAGGTAGATCACCTGGCCGGAGAATTGAAGTTCCACCCCGCCAGTGAAGCTGCCGTCGCCGTCGCCACCACCGTTCCAGGTGTATCTCAGGTCCCTTGTTTATTAAAGGTTTGTGGAGGTGGTGGTGATGGCTGCTGGGGACATATCTTATCGTATATTGATCAAGATCTGGGGCGTGTGGGATGGGATGGGGATGGGAAGGTGATGGGGGCTCTCTTGCTCTCTCTCTCTCTTTTTCCATCCATCTCCCGTCCCTCTTCAATATTCCTCCGCAGTTTTGTCCCGGTCGATCAGTGCATTATTTTGACAGAGAGACTGAACAAGTCGCGTGTGGTGATAAAGCGCCGTGTCGATAATAACGACGATATGCGAGCCAGAGACAGACATCTGGCAGGTGCAAGAAGCGGCCGCCATCTTCGTTCACCTGTTGCTTACGTGGAACTTGCTCAGCCAACCAACACGAAGCTCTCTCCTCTCCCGCCGCTCCACCAATTGGCGTCAGTCAGTCAGCCTGCGGACTCCTAACGCAACTGCTGATTGGCTCTGGTGACGCTTTCTTTTTTCCGTATTGCTCGCGAATCAATTACTTTTTTTCGAATATTCGTGCCGGAGATTTGTTTGTGTGCCTACGAGGGTCAGGGTGTGTGGTGTCTGAGGGAGGCCAGGAAGGAAAGCATCAAGCGGATGGTGTTTGAGCGCGCGAGAGCAAAGATGGTCACCGGGGATGCTGGCGTCCATTGCTGGTGAGTGCAGAAGCTGTAAATATACCCCCTTAACTTGCACCAAATGGACGGATTTACACTCCCGGTGACACCAGTGCACAGGTGACCGAGATTTTAAAGGTGGTGGAGTCGAGGGTGGACAATATGGCGTCCTGTACACCGCGAGGCAAGTCGGAGTGAGTTTCCCCTCCCCCTTCCCTCTACCCCCTCCCCTCACCATCTGTTAGCCAGAATAGTGTGGTGGGGGCGTGACATCCCCTGGTCGGCCATGGGGAATAGTTCTATCCTCGGGCAATAAGTAAGAATTCAATGCGTGGGAGAAAGAGAGGGAGGGGAAAGAGACGAAGAAGTACAAAGTGACTGTTTTTCCTGTTGCTTCTAGGGTGGTGACAGCTGGTGTTGCGTTGTGTTGTGGTGGCCATAATGTGTTGCTACAGGTGGTGTTTCTCTCTCTCTCTCTCTCTCTCTCTCTCTCTCTCTCTCTCTCTCTCTCTCTCTCTCTCCTCTCTCACACACACACACACACACACACACAGGTGTCGTTATACCTGTGTTCCACCTGTCTTGTACAGCACAAGTCACATCTTCGTGTTTTCATCACCCTCCTGTAACAACACCGTAAATGTGTGCGTGTTAATACCTATTTGTAAACACCTATTTGCAATTAACCTGTTCTAATTACCCATTTCGAAATTAAAAATTTGTAACTTATTTTTAATTAACACTGTATAATTAACTATTTGTAATTAACGTAGCGTCTTGCTGGAGCTGCGGTCGTGGAGTTCAATTACCAATAAATACTTTGTCACTTGATTTCGTAAATATTTCTTTGATTTTGTATGTAGTTGACCTTTGTGACGTCTTATTTAAAGGCTCCATTAATTACTTTTGTATAATCCAGCTATCTAACTTATGTATATATAAAACCTAAATAAAAATTATATTTTGATACATGTAGTATTTAAATGTAATTTCTGTTTGGCATTTCTTCCTGTTTTATTATTTAGTAAACACGAGATGTAAAATAGATGCCTTGCTTCCTTCCTCTCTCTTCTTTATTTTCTTATTCTGTTGGTACGTAAATTAATTATTATTATTATTATATATATATATATATATATATATATATATATATATATATAGAAGACAACCACTATGAAAAGATATATTTATATATATATATATATATATATATATATATATATATATATATATATATATATATATATATATATATTATCTTGCTTCTTCCAACTGTTTCCTGGTAAACCCGGTACCAGACTACTGAAAAATAGTCTTTCTATGTCATCTATGTCACATACAAACTTAGCGCTTCTTTCCGAAAGTAATGCTAAGAAATCTGTTTAGGGTTTTAACTCCTCTGAGAATTTTGATGATTATTATGTCTTTCATGACTCTTTGATTCAGCTCTTCTACTCTTTCCTCTCTAGGACCAGTCTTGTTGTAAATCTTTGTACTTTCTCCCGTATCTAGAAAAGTTTCATCAGGAGACGTTTCCATGGGTATGCTGGCTCTGTATAGAAGACTAAGTCATGAATGATGCAGTCTTGTGATTCGTTAAAGTTAATCTTAGATTCACTTAACATGCATTCACCGAGGTTGATGTGCGTCACTGGCATTATGTTCGGAACTGAACTCTATCCCCAGAGTCTGTGCTCCGTTTCCAGTTTTCTTTTCTTCCTTCCATCTACGAGGTTTTAAATTCCAGTAAAGAGAGATAGAGAAGAGAGAGAGAGAGAGAGAGAGAGAGAGAGAGAGAAGAGGAGAGAGAGAGAGAGAGAGAGAGAGAGAGAGAGAGAAAGTTTCTCTAGAGAAGTACTTCTCTCTTAACTTGAGTTCTGGCAGTAGGTGCCACCTTAATCTCGGTGATAAACAGAGAGGTTAGGAAGTGTCTATTAAAACATGTGAGCCCAGACCTCGACTCTCCCTCCCCTTCCCCTTTAAACCTACCCCCTCCTCTCCTTCACGCTCTTCCCTAGTCTCCCCCTGTTCACTTTCCTCTGAACCCAGCTCCCTCTCCTTCCTGTTTGTCCCTACTAGCTCCCATTATCCAGTCCCCCTATCTCCCGTCTCTACCTCTATGAGAGAAGAAAGGGCTAGGAGAATGTAGAGGTAGAAGTGGTTGGGGATGAACGAAGACAGGGGTTGCATGGAGGAGGGGGGATGAAGGAGAGGGAGGGGGTGATGGAGGGGGAGTTGGAGAATATGAATAAAGGAGAGGGAGTGATGGAGGAGTGAGGAAGCGGTACCACTCACCTAAGTGGGGTTAGTATGAAGGAGTGGTGAGGGTGGGGTGGCGATGGGGGGTTGATGGAGGGTAGGGCTCAACACACCACTCACCTCAATGGTGTTAGTAAGCAACGCCTCGGAAATTAGAAAGGTATTTTTAGGCTGCTTCATCGGCCTATTCAACTGAAGTGTTCATTTTCCCCTGGCGAGCAGCACTTGTACCCTCGAGGAGGAGGGTCAGGAGGTGTCCAGGAGGGGGAGCCTTCTAGCCAAGCAGTGGGGTTATGACCCCAGAGAGGTTGTGGGGGCGGAGGCAGGAGGTGGCACAGAAAGAACTTTGTGCTCCAGAAGGGGTAAAGGAGGACCCTTGTGCTTCATAGGAGAGTGCATTAAGATCCTTGTGTTTCAAAGAAGAATGCAGGAAGAGCTTCGCTTCAAAGGACATTGAAGGAGGAGCCTTGTGTTTCAAAGAACGGTGTGCTCCAAAGGACAGTGAAGGAGGAACTTGGTGCTTCAAAGGAGGGTGCAGGATTGTTGTGATTCAAAGAAGAATGCATGAGGATCCTTGTGGTCAGGAAGAGGGGTGTGGAAAGACCCTTATGCTTCAAAAGGGTGGAGCCTCGTGCTTCAAGCAGAGAGGCGAACTGAGTCTCATTCCATACCCATAAAATCATCTCATGTTTTTTCAATATTTCTCATCTTGCTAGACGCTCTCAACACCTCTCACTCCTTTCACTTTCCTCTTTCTCTCACCTCCCTCCCTCCCTCCCTCTCTCTCTCTCTCTCTCTCTCTCTCTCTCTCTCTCTCTCTCTCTCTGTCATTATTAACACATATCCCTGGGTTATGGATAATTTAAATGACTCTTGTTAGCTCTTGAACAAACATCATTTTCTTTTAGCCTCCTTCACAAAGTCAACACATAACGCCTTCGTTTGTGGTGGGTGGGTGGATAATTGTGAGTGGGTGGGTGGGTGGATAATTGTGAGTGGGTGGGTGGGCGGGTTTGGGTGGGTGAGCTTTTCCATTCCTCATTCCCAGTCAATTCTTGCAGTGGACCATTCCTCCCTTCTTCATCTCTCCTCTCTCTCTCTCTCTCTCTCTCTCTCTCTCTCTCTCTCTCTCTCTCTCTCTCTCTCTCTTATTTAATCATACTAACGTAACCTAGACTATCTTCATCTAACCTAACCTACTAAACCTAACCTCACCTCATCTAGCCTCCTCTAAACTGACCTAATCTTACCTATTCTCGAGAGTCTAATATCATCTATCTGTTAACAGTTAGAATTTTTTTTTTCAAATTCAACAGTAAGCGACTAAATAAATTCTAAGAGGAAGAAGTGAGAAGTTAATGTCTATGCAAAAGAAATTCTAGGAATGAAATAAATGGAAGTTTTCTGTCTGAACACATTAAGGAAAACATCTCTAGGTGCCTGAATAAACTTAAATGCAGAAGAAATCAACAGACGGAGCGAGTGAGCTAAATCAAGCAATTTTTTTTTTCTCTCTGGTGTTTAGAGGAGCAAAATAAATCTCAAATTACCTTAATCCTAAACAAACTCCGAAGGCAGGGAAAAAATTCTTCACTAATTATTCCCCGGCACGCTTTTGTGTGTGTGTGTGTGTGTGTGTGTGTGTGTGTGTGTGTGTGTGTGTGTGTGTGTGTGTGTGTGTGTGTGTGTGTATGCGCGTACGTGTGTGAAACCTAAGATAGCAAAAACTTAATGAAAATTAGATAAGCAGAAATTGTAAGACGCAGAAGGAAAAGAAGAAATAAGAGGAGGAAGGAGAGCAAAAGGAAGAACAAGAAGAGGAAAAGGATGATGATATATAGGAATTGGGGAAGGAATACGAAGACTGAAGGAAGAAAATAAAAAGGTGGAACAGAGAGGAAGAAGAAGCTTCCAAGAAAAGTGGGAAGCAATAAAGGGGGAAGGAAGAAATAGATGATATATTGCCAGTTTTAGAGAGAGAGAGAGAGAGAGAGAGAAGAGAGAGAGAGAGAGAGAGAGAGAGAGAGAGAGAGATGGAGTAAAGAGCTGTAATAAAGTTTATGAGAGTGAGGAGTGGAAGTGAGAAAATTAAAGAGGGACTAAGAGAATAGCAATAAAATAGGGAAGAAAGGATTAGCGAGGGATGGGAAAGAAAGATGAAGAAAAAGTCACAATACCGTGGCTGGAACAATTCACAGAAAAACATAATACCGGTCCTGGAACAATTCACAACTATCCCACAATACCGTATCTGGAATAATTCATAACTAACCGCAACATCGGGGCTGGAACATTACACAACTGTTCCACAATACTGTGACTGGAACAATTCATAAGTAACCACAATATCGTGACTGGAACAATTCATAAGTAACTACAATATCGTGACTGGAACAATTCATAAGTAACCACAATATTAGAGCTGGGATAATTCACAACTAATCCTCAATACCGAGGTTGGAACATTTCACAACTGTCCCACAATGCTGTGACTGGAACAATTCAAAGCTTACTCACAGTTTACACGTGAAACCTCAGCCGATGTTTTTGCCCTTCCTGGACAAAATGATAAAAAAAAAGGGATTTCGGATTTGAGAAAGAAGTCTTTAGAAGAAAGAGTTTAAAACAATGTAAGAAAAAAGGTACAGAATGGGGCTAGTGCTGATGATCCTCTATGGAGGAGGAGGATAGGAAGGAGGAGGAGGAAGAGGAGGAGGAGAAGGAGGAGGAGAAGGAGGAGGAGAAGGGAGGGAGGAGGTCCCTGTTTATTACGAGGCAAGAGACAACCTCTGGCCCAACTACCCAAACTTGTTAAGGTTTAGTCACTCATTCTCCGACACTTACAAACTCGACCTTAATGAGTTCGGGGGATGGCGCTATCATTTCTTCGTTTTTATGAGGCAAGTTGATAAAGAACATTCTTTATGAGACAAGTTTTGGCCAGTGTCAGAAGCAGAGCTGCAGCCCACCTGGTCAAAACTCCCTACTTGTAAACATTGCACTGAGAGCTCCTGGTCAAAACTCTTCACTTGTAAACATTGCACTGAGGAGCTCCTGGTCAAAACTTCTTCTCACTTGTAAACATTGCACTGGGGAGCACCTGGTCAAAACTCTCCACTTGTAAACATTGCACTGGGGATCACCTGGTCAAAACTCTTCACTTGCAAACATTGCACTGAGGAGCACCTGGTCAAAATTCTCCACTTGTAAACATTGCACTGGGGAGCTCCTGGTCAAAACTTCTTCTCACTTGTAAACATTGCACTGGGGATCACCTGGTCAAAACTTCTCACTTGTAAACATTGCACTGGGGATCACCTGGTCAAAACTCTCCCCTTGTAAACATTGCACTGGGGAACTCCTGGTCAAAACTCCTCACTTGTAAACATTGCACTGGGGAGCACCTGGTCAAAACTCCTCACTTGTAAACATTGCACTGGGGAGCTCCTGGTCAAAACTCCTCACTTGTAAACATTGCACTGGGGAGCTCCTGGTCAAAACTCTTCAATTGTAAACATTGCACTGGGAGCACCTGGTCAAAACTTCCATTAATAAACATTGGACATTGTTCTGGAAACGCAAGCAGGGAATATTTCTTTTTGAGACCTTTTATAATGGAAGTCAGGTAGGATTTTGGAGTTATGTTTTAAGGGAAGGAGGGAGGGAGGGAGGGAGGGAGAGGGATTCTTGGGAATGATATATTTTTATGAATATATGGAGTGGTTGTGAGAGTGGGAAGCTTGAAGGAGAGGGTGAGAGACTAGAGAGAGAGAGAGAGAGAGAGACCCAGTGGGAAAGGGAGGAAGAGTGAGAGATGAAGGGGGGGGGGAGGTGAGTGAGGGAGAGTGGGCTACGAGAAAATGGAGAGAAAAATAATGATTGTTTCAGCTTGACTGTGTCTCTATACCTCTTGAGGATCTTCCTGTCTCCCTTTCTCATTCTCTCTCTCTCTCTCCCTCTCTCTCTCTCTCTCTCTCTCTCTGACACACACACACACACACACACACTAATAATAATATAAGGCATAAAATCACAAAACATAAGAACATAAGAAAGAAGGAACACTGCAGCAGGCCTACTGGCCCATGCGAAGCAGGTCCAATACTCCCACCGGCTTAAGCCAGTGTCTTAACCTAGTCAGGTCAGGTCACATTTACTTAAAGAAGGAGCACGTCATCTGACCTAGTAGCACAAGCTAGTCAGGACCAACTCACACCCACCCACACCCACTCTTGAATTGATCTAACCTATTTTTAAAACTACACAACGTCTTAGCTTCTATGACGGTACTCGGGAGTTTGTTCCACTCATCCACAACTCTATTACCAAACCAGTGCTTTCCTATATCCTTCCTGAATCTGAAATTTTAAGGCTTAAAGCCATTGCTGCGAGTCCTGTCTAGGCTAGATATTTTTAGCACGCTATTTACATCCCCTTTATTAATTCCTGTTTTCCATTTATACACCTCAATCATATCTCCCCTAATTCTACGCCTTTCTAGAGAGTACAGATTCACGGCCAGATTCACGGTCTATCCTCATTGGGAAGATTTCTGATACATGGGATCAATTTTGTCATCCTCCTTTGTACGTTTTCCAGTGTATTTATATCCATTTTGTAATACGGTGACCAGAACTGTGCAGCATAATATAAATGAGGCCTAACCAAAGATATGTAGAGTTGAAGAACAACCTGAGAACTTCTCTTATTTATATTTCTTGATATGAAGCCAAGGATTCTGTTAGCTTTATTGCGAACACTTATCCACTGTTGTCTTGGTTTCGGATTACTGCTAACCAGAACTCCTAAATCCTTTTCGCAGTCAGTAATATTAAGATCTACATCATTCAGTTTATAAGTGGCATGGTTATTTTCCTGTCCAGCACTTAGAACTTTGCATATGTCTATATTAAACTGCATCTGCCACTTCTCCGACCACTACATCAGTCTATTCAAATCATCCTGGAGTGCTCTAATGTCCTCATTAGAATGAATTGGACGGCCTATTTTGGTGTCATCAGCAAATTTCCTTATGTCGCTATACATTCCCTCATCTATGTCGTTTATGTAAACTGTGAACAACAAGGGGCCCAACACTGACCCCTGTGGAACTCCGGTTGTGACGTGCCCCCATTCTGATTTCTCCCCATTTATGCAAACTCTCTGCTGCCTATTTGTCAACCATGCCTCTATCCAGGAAAAAAAATTCTCCTTCTATTCCGTATGCCTTAAGTTTCCTCAATAGTCTCTGATGTGGGACTCCATCGACAGCCTTTCAAGTAGGAAATATTTATCGATAAACGAACGAAAGTGAAAGAAGAAAACGCCATCTATGTTTAATGGATTTCAAGCTTCAAAAATCCCAGGTCCGCCCTTCCAAATTGCTGCCCCTCTCCCAGGGGTCGAACAAGGCCCGTCATGTAGCCCTGCGTTCTGTTTTTTTTTTTTTTTTTTTAAATTAGGGGAATTCCTCTGGGAGAGGTGGGGGAAAAATGCCTCGTTTGCCTGTTTAACGTGGGTGATTGGTGGTCCCAGGAAGCAAATGGATGTTTATTTTTGAAATTACTGAGGGAGGCGGTGATGGATACCTGGAGGAGGAGGAGGAAGATGGAAAGGATCTCGCTGAGATGGGTGTGAAAAGTGTATGTGAAGGAGTGGATGGGAGAGTATCCGTGAAGGAGGTTTAGAGGTAACTCAAGAGCGGTGGAAAATATGTGAAGGAGTGCAAAGTATCATGAAGGAGGAGGGAGGAGTATCCTGAAGAAGGGTGAAATGTATCTAAAGGAAGGATTTAAAAATACTTAGAGGGGTAAAAAGTGCTTGAAGAATGGATGAAAAGTACATAGAAGGGTGAAAAGTAGACGCAGAGGAGAAAAGTGCCTGAAGAAGCTAGATTGTAAGTACTTTCTTGTGAAGGGGAGGTGGAAAGTACATGGAGGAGAGATAGAAAGCACCTGGAAGAGAAGTGGAAAGTACCTGGAGGAGGAGAGGTGGAAAGCACCTGGAGGAGGAGAGATGGAAAGCACCTAGAGGAGAGGTGGAAAGCACCTAGAGGAGAGGTGGAAAGCACCTGAAGGAGAAGTGGAAAGCACCTGAAGGAGAGGTGGAAAGCACCTGAAGGAGAGGTGGAAAGCACCTGAAGGAGAGGTGGAAAGCACCTGAAGGAGAGGTGGAAAGCACCTGAAGGAGAGGTGGAAAGCACCTGGAAGGTAGACAGTAATTGGTCAGATTTCTAGCGCTGCTGAATGACTTTCTCCTTTAAGACTTTCAACGTTGACTCTTGTACGCTCTCTTTCTCTTCTCCCTTCCTCTTCCTCCTCTCTCTCCTCCTTCCCTTCGCTCTCTTCCTCCCAGTCCCACTTGCCTCTCCCGCCCACCCTCATCATCATCATCATTATCATCACTATCATCATCTTCCACATGTCTACTTTGTTTGGCTTCTGCTGTTGCTGTTGTCTTTGTTGTCTCAGACGCTTCTAGGCTCGCATTGTTGTTGTTGGTGATTGTGTTGGTGGTAGTGTTGGTGGTAGCGTTGGTGGTTGTTGGTGGTAGCGTTGTTCCGTCTTTTTTATTTACTTTTTTGGTAGGTGTTAGTTGAATGTTATTAAAATTGAGAAAGATTCACCTTATTATCCACTGAGAAATACATAGCTCTACCAGAATATACACTGATATATACTCGGTGTATGAACATTGACAAATAGACATCGTTCGGCTTATATACACTAAAATATACACAGTTCCTGATGTATATACACTGAAGCATACACGCATCTCTGTGTATATTTCACTTTGAGTCTAGACCCAAGACACGTAAATAATTTCAGATCAAAGACCGAAGTGTGAGCAACTTTTTTCCCTTGCAGGAGAGCGTTGCCTTTGTTGGGGAAACCTATGTTGCTAGGGGGAAAACCTTGCTGATGATGGGTAAGGCACAGGTGCAACACTTAGGTGCCTTCATTGTCGAAACGTTTCGTCCGCGTAGCAGGCTTCATCTGGAGACAGTAGAATATATGGTGGTGTAATGATGAAGTGGTCAATCCCTCGGCCTTGAAACCTAGCTGGATGTTGCTAATTGTTGCAGGATGATGCTAATTGTTGCTGGATGATGCTAATTGTTGCTGGATGATGCTAATTGTTGCTGGATGATGCTAATTGTTGCAGGATGATGCTAATTGTTGCTGGATGATACTAATTGTTGCTGGATGATGCTAATTGTTGCTGGATGATGCTAATTGTTGCTGGATGATGCTAATTGTTGCTGGATGATGCTAATTGTTGCTGGATGATGCTAATTGTTGCAGGATGATGCTAATTGTTGCAGGATGATGCTAATTGTTGCTGGATGATGCTAATTGTTGCAGGATGATGCTAATTGTTGCTGGATGATGCTAATTGTTGCTGGATGATGCTAATTGTTGCTGGATGATGCTAATTGTTTCTGAATGATGCTAATTGCTGCTGGATGATGCTAATTGTTGCTGGATGATGCTAATTGTTGCTGGATGATGCTAATTGTTTCTGGATGATGCTAATTGTTGCTGGATGATTCTAATTGTTGCTGGATGATGCTAATTGTTTCTGGATGATGCTAATTGTTGCTGGATGAGCCCAGTTGTTGCAAGATGATCCCAGCTGTTGCTGGAAGAGCCCAGCTGCTGCTGGATAATCCCAGCTGTTTCTGGATGATCCCAGCTGTTGTTGAATGATCCTAGCTGTTGCTGGATGATCCCAGCTGTTACTGGATGATCCCAGCTGCTCCTAGATGAGCCCAGTTGTTGCTGGGTGAGACCAGCTGCTGCTGGATGAGCCCAGCTGTTGCTGGATGATCCCAGCTGCTTATAGATGAGCCCAGTTGTTGCTGGGTGAGCCCAGCTGCTGCTAAATGAGCCCAGCTGTTGCTGGATGATCCAAGCTGCTGCAGGAGGAGCCCAATTGTTTCTGGATGAGCCCAAATGTTGTTTGATGAGCCCAGTTGTTGCTGGATGAGCCCAGCTGTTACTGGATGAGCCCAGCTGTTGCTGGATGAGCCCAGTTGTTGCTGGATGATCCCAGTTGTTGCTGGATGAGCCTAGAAATTGGTGGACAGGCTTAGCAATAGCTAAAATAGAGGGTCTAGACCTTTGTCGGAAGGATCAATCCCATGCTGGGATGTCCTACCTCATGGTGGGATGGCCTAGCTCATGGTGGGATGGCCTAGCTCATGGTGGGATGGCCTAGCTCATGCTGGGATGTCAAAGACCATACTGGGAGGCCTTAAGCCTTAAAAAATAAAAGTTGTATTTACTGTTGTAGTTGTCTAATCGCTGTTTGCTCAAAATTATTTACGAAAGAGAAAACCCATACAATATCATTGTAAATCAAATTCACTCTCTGCACTATGTTTGAATAATAAAATAAATGCCCCGAAATCTCAATATTTCATATTTAATGAAAAAATCCATGATATTTCCCAATATTTTCACGTTAAATATTAATGATTCATGAAGAAAGATATTTAAGAAGGATCTACCTAGCGTGGGCCAGTAGACCTGTTGTTAGTGCTCTTCCATTCTTGTTTTCATGCTCTTTAAACGCTACAGTACTGACAGACGTGTGGGACTGAGTGTATTATATGATCAGGCTTACGTGTTAGGATTCAGTAAATTCCCTGGGATTCACAAACACGTAGAGTTTACGGAGGGTTGTTCGTTGTACGTTAACGATTCAGCGAGCACTGAATGACTCGCAAAGCAAGTCAGCGGATTCTTGCTGGTGCTTTAGAACACCAGCAAGAGCACTAACAGAACAGAGAATCTCTGTGGTAGGTTGTGCGACTCATCACTTCAAAATTACCTCTCTACATTTTGCATCGTCTCCAGCATTTATTCTCTCTATCGGGTTGTAAAAAGCCACTGATTGTTGCACGCGTGTTTCATTCATCAGTAAGTAGGCCTACTGTCCCATACTAGGGACAGTGGGCCTCACACCCAACTATTCTCACTTAAATATCTTTCTAACTTATTTTTAAAGCTACTCCAAGTTTTAGCTTCACTGATCCTGCTTCGCATCTTGTTCCACTTCTCAATTACTGTCAGAACTGTATTTTTCTCAAATCCGAATTTGCTCAACTTGAATCCCATTGCTTCGAGATATTGTCCCAGATAAGATCAACATACTTTAGATATCTGATATCTTAGAGGATCTATTACTGTGCAGTGGTAATCAGTGGTCTGATTGATATTACACCATTTCAGAAGGAAGAAATTTTTGTACTTCTCAAACGCAGCCGAGAACAGTGCCAATAGATTGGCACTCTGTTAATGCCAAAATTTCGGATGACAGAACACTGCTCACTTTTCCTTGGTTGCATGAACCTGTATCATATTATAAATCATAAAATATACAGACAATGGGATGCTTAACTTAAACACACGTGCAAGACCTCATCTTAATTGTGGCTATGACAGTAGCATCGACGTGTTGCACACGTCTTGACCAGGTGTACGAACCTGGAGTATTTACACTGACACAACGTATATTAGATTCTTGTGCGACACTAGAACATTTCATTAGGAAAAGTTTCCGTTTGCAATGACGAGCTCCCAGTTGCGAAGCTTTTCCCAGTGTTGATGTTCTAGTATTGCTCAAGTATCTAAGTTACTTTTCTCATTCAACAAGGCGGAAGTGGAATTCAACTTCTCTTTTCTGTCTCTCTCTCAAGTTTGACTTACTTCTCTGATTCCACTCTCCCCTTTAAGACCGACTGGCTTCACTACACCTTCCAGGATGAGACTGGCTCACAGCAGGATGAATAAGGCACAAGTACAACGCTTTGTGCATCTTTATTACCGAAACGTTTCGTCTGCGCAGCAACGCTTCTTTAAGTCGAATATAAACGTGACTTTTTATACTGGAGACCTTGAAAGACGTGGAAAGGTAACCTTTCCACGTCTTGATAGACGGTGTTCAGTCCTAAGCCTCGATAATGAACACCATTAATAACATAATGAAATTCAGGTATTGCACTGTTTCTGCAATTGCCAGAATGTGTTGAGGACCAGACATTGCTCCAAGTTACTTCCTGTTTGTCGTCTAATACAGCGTGAGAGGAATGAGTGTTTGATACACTTTCTGTAAGTCATGTGTTATATCAAGAATATAATAATAATAATGATAATAATTATAATAGCAATTCTACTTCTTCCTCCTCCTCCTCCTCCTCTTCTTCTTCTTCTTCTTCTTCTTCTTCTTCTTCTTCTTCTTCTTCTTCTTCTTCTTCTTCTTCTTCTTCTTCTTCTTCTTCTTCTTCTTCTTCTTCTTCTTCTTCTTCTTCTTCTTCTTCTTCTTCTTCTTCTTCTTCTTCTTCTTCTTCTTCTTCTTCTTCTTCTTCTTCTTCTTCTTCTTCTTCTTCTTCTTCTTCTTCTTCTTCTTCTTCTTCTTCTTCTTATTATTATTATTATTATTATTGTTGTTGTTAATATTATTTTAATGTATAAGAATCGCATAATAATTGTTATTTAATAATGATTATAAAATGAAATATAACAATTATATTGTAATCCTAACAGAGCTTAGAGTTGCACTGTGTGTATGATGTCACCTTTAAATCTCACAATACAACAAGTATTGTGTGTCCTTGTATTTCTAAAAATGCTTTATTCTTATTTCCCCTCCATTGTATGCATCATGTAGCGTGTATTGTATGCATTATGCAGTTTGTATTATTCAGTGTGCTGTGTATTATGCAGTATCGTGTATTATATAGTGTGTATTGTGTATTATATACCTGGAGTATACCTGGAGAAGGTTTCGGGGTCAACGCCCCCGCGGTCCGGTCTGTGTATTGTGTATTGTATTGTGTATTATATAGTGTGTATTGTGTATTACATAGTGTATATTGCGTATTATGTAGTGTGTATTATGTATTTTGTAGTGTATTGTGTATTATGTATTGTGTATTATGTGGTGTGCATTGTGTATTAGGTAGTGTGTATTTTGTATTTTATAGTGTGTATCGTGTATTATGTAATGTGTATTGTATATTATGTAGTTTATATTGTGTATTATGTAGTTTATATTGTGTATTATGTAGTGTGCACTGTGTATTATGTAGTGTTTACTGTGTATTATGTAGTATGTATTGTAATAAACTTTTTCTCTAACAACTCTCCTCCTCCATCTCTCCCTCCATTTTCTCCTTCCTGCTTCCTCTCATTCCTGCTATTCTACTTCAATTCTCACTCTCTCTCTCTCTCTGTCTGTCTCTCTCTCTCTCTCTCTCTCTCTCTCTCTCTCTCTCTCTCGTCTCTCTCTCTCTCTCTCTCTCTCTCTCTCTCTCTCTCTCTCTCTCTCTCTCTCTCTCTCTCTCTCTCTCTTATATATATATATATATATATATATATATATATATATATATATATATATATATATATATATATATATATATATATATATATAAATAATGTGTACCTTTTTCGTATAATGTTTATATATGTTTATTTATTTGAGAGATTTTAACAATCCAATTGATTTATTATAACGCCGAGAAAGTTGCATCAAGCAGATCTATGGTTAAGAGACATATAACTGATTCAAACTTCATAAAAATACTTTTGATATGAATATCCGATTAGGATTATACAAATTAGATTCATTTATAATTTAAAAAAATGGGAAGAGTTTAAGCTATGTTTGCCAAGTCCTTAACTATCTCACCCGCATCATTATAAAGGAACAGATGAGGTGTTCGTATGTTGACCTTGTTCTATTATTCTTACAGTTCTTTGATAATTTGAGAAATTCACGGATGCGCCAGGAAGTTCTCTTCTTTTTCACAGTGAATGTTTTGCATATTGTGATATCACCTGTTTACTGTGATCTTATTGCATATATATACATATATATAATATATATATATATATATATATATATATATATATATATATATATATATATATTTTAATATATATATAGGATGGGGTCCACCTCTGGTACAAATTGTGGGACCCATAGCCTCGGAGAAGTGGATAAAAAGGCTTCAAGGAAGAATATTTGGATTTCTTCCTGATGCCATTTGAATATTCCACTTCTCCTACCACCCCATCTTTTAATTTTTATATATATATATATATATATATATATATATATATATATATATATATATATATATATATAATTGTGTGTTTATTTATGAATCTTTCTGTGTAACTTTTCAAGTTCTTTGTCTTATTCATTGCCTATTTTTCAGTCTGTCAGATTTTCTTTGTCTGTCTACTGTATATACTTCAGCTGCCTGTACACAAAAGCTAAAAGCTTCAAAGATTTTTCAATAATGCAAGAATACCACTTATTATATACCATTCATCAAGTATCTTTCTCTTCTCAGGTAAGAACCGACGTTCACGAGTCTCTGTAAACAGCGTAAATGAGTGAGTATGTTCTAATTTATTTGTAAACATTTGTAGAGGTAATTTTAAATATCTTTTTTTTTGGGGGGAGAAAAATACATCTGTTTTATAGAATAAATGGTTTATTTTTTTATTGACTGAATTTGACATTTTTCCCCCCGACTAAAATTTAAATATTTTTCGAATAAAATATTGAAATTTTTCGATTGTTTTGTAAAAAAAAAAATTCTCTAGAATTCTCAAAATATTTCCTGTCCTGCAATTTTTTTTTCGAATTTATAATATAAAAAATTATCGAGAATTCTGTTATTGTCCTCGGAATTATACATAGAAAATAATTCTCGAGGGCGCTGTGAACACTGTAAACGTTAAGTTATGCGCCAATTATTATTTAATTAAATTATCAAATTATCACTAAATTATTCAGGTCTTGTACACTGTTATTCCCAGTGAAATGAATATATATATATATATATATATATATATATATATATATATATATATATATATATATATATATATATATATATATATATGTGTGTGTGTGTGTGTAATATTGAGAGAGAGAGAGAGAGAGAGAGAGAGTACATTTGGCAACAGTGAGCAATTCCAGGCAGGAGGTGTAGGATAAAAGGCTTTAAACTCATACAAAGGAGAAAAATAGAGCTACACTAGGTGGTGCTTTTGTAAGAGCCGGCGTTCCTCATCATCCCAGAGGCAATCCCCTCCTGCCTGTCCTCCCGATAATGCCAATCTGCTTTTAATACATGGAGAGGATATTAAAAGAAACGGACAGAACGCTTTTGTCTAGTGTGCAATGAACCGACTTTGTGTGCGTCTCTCTCTCATTCTGTATATATATATATATATATATATATATATATATATATATATATATATATATATATATATATATATGTCGTGCCGATTAGGTAAAACTGGTCAATTAGCAAGAACTCATTTAAAATGAAGTCCTTTCTAAAATTTTCTCTTATATGTTTAAAGATATATTTTTTTCATTTACGTTAATGTAAAAATTTATAATTTTGTACCAAGAGAAACTTTGAAAACCTACCTAACCTTATTACAACAAGCGCAATTTAATTTAGCCTAACCCAACTAAATATATTTTAGATACGTTAACATTAATTTAATAATAAACAAACACAATGAAATATATTTTTCGTTATGTTCAGAATGATTTTGGCGAAATTATTGCATACACAAATTTTCACTTGTCTTACATGGCAAGGTGAGCGTTGCTATTTAAGCCAAAATCGCAAGTTTTACCTAATCGGCACGACATATATATATATATATATATATATATATATATATATATATATATATATATATATATATATATATATATATATATATATATAAAAGGATGGGGTCCACCTCTGGTGTAAATTGTGGGACCCATAGCCTCGGAGAAGTGGATAAAGGAAAGGCTTCAAGGAAGATTATTTAGATTTCTTTCTGAAGCCACCCATCTTTTATATATAAACTTTATTTCAAGACAAATTACATTGGCAAAATACATTGACGAGAATACAATAGGGAGTAAAACATAGATAACAACTCAGAGCTACATGTCAAATACTTCGTCCAGCTCCCCGGCAGTGGGCCGCGTGCCTAGAACGCTGTAGGCATTTTCCCTCTGGATCGCCACACTGAGTCTCTGAAAGAGGAAGATGGTCGCCCTGTGGTCCCTGGTTTCTATGATGAGCTTCTCACCCAGCTCTTTGAGAAACTTTAGAGCACACTTGCCCCATGCTCCAAGGGTCTCCGACCCTATTGGGATGAAGTTATAACAAGGTGAAAGGCCTTCATATTTGCGAGTCTTCTGGGTCTCCCTGTGGCTGGCAGCTCCACCCCCTTCGGCTACGGAGTATGGCAAGTAGGTGTCTGCCAATGTGGTAGCACAGGTGTAGTCCCAAGCAATCTGCTTACCATCCTTCCAGGGTAGCATAGTGGCTCCATCAGGACGCTTTTGACTATATATATATATATATATATATATATATATATATATATATATATATATATATATATATATATATATATATATATATATATTGTGTGTGTGTGTGTGTGTGATGTGTGTGTGTGTGTGTGTGTTGTTTTTGGATGTGCGTGTTCTTGTCTTGTTTTGGCCACAATTTAAAGTTTTCTAGAGAGACTAATGTGATAATTTTTTATGGTGTGTTTGTGTCTGTGTGCGCGTGTGCGTGCGTGTGCGTATTCTTGCGAACGCACTCGACGGTAGCCGATAAAGGAACAACAGCTATTGGAACGTCAAAAAAAAAAAAGAAACGGCAAAAGCACTCCGAAAATAAATAAAAACTTTGAGGAACCTCAAAATTCCATGTATTTAGCAGAAGATATATTTTTTTTTCATTTATGTTAATGTAAAAATTAATAATTTTGTTCCAGAAGAACCTTAGAAAACTTAGCTAACATTATTATAAGAAGCTCAATTTAATTTAGCCTATTCCAGTTAAATATATTTTAGAGAAGTTTACAGTAATTTAATAATAAACAAACATAATAAAATATATTTTTTTCGTTAGGTTCAGAAAGATTTTGCGAAATTATTGCATACATAAATTTTCGCTTGCCTTATTCGGCAAGAAGAGCGTTGCTGCTTAAGCCAAAATCGCAAGTTTTACCTATTAGGCTCCTCTTCCTTGAGGAGCAAGAGACAGCAGGAGCCACACAGAGGCAGCAGGAGCCACACAGAGGCAGCAGGAGCCACACAGAGGCAGCAGGAGCCACACAGAGGCAGCAGGAGCCACACAGAGGCAGCAGGAGCCACACAGAGGCAGCAGGAGCCACACAGAGGCAGCAGGAGCCACACAGAGGCAGCAGGAGCCACACAGAGAAGGAGACAACCTTCAACTCCTGCACGAGGATAATATGTCGGAACACAAACAGCTGTGGACCGCAAGGCTCGCCCTTCGGGTATTTTCTCTATAAATTCTTTGTGGTTATTCCGACGACGAGAGAGAGAGGGAGGGAGAGAAAACAGAGAGAGAGAAAAAGAAAGAGGAAGGAGAAAAAGATGCAAGGAGATGATGATGATGCTGGAAGAAGAGACAATAAGGTGATGATGATGCAAGGAGGAGAAAGAAAAGTTGCACGAAAAGGAAAAGGAGGAGAAAGAATTAAAAGAAGAAATTGCAGGTAGGAGAATAAGACGCAGAGAGAGAAACAGCGAGAAATAATGAGAAGATGCAAGAAGAAGAAAGGGAGTAAGAAGACGGAGAAAGGAGGAGAAGATGCTAGAAGGAGACGAAGAAGTAGGAATTACAGGATAACGAGAAAATGAGAAGAAGAAGAGGAAGAGGATGATGGGAGGAGATGATAGCGAAAAGAGAAGAAGGAAAAAGATGGAAAAAGGAGAAAATATTGGAACAGATAAAATGGAAGGGAAGAAGAGAAGCGCAATAAATAAACTGCAACTGAATATTTTATCAATAAATTAAATAATTTCTGATTACTTTGATGACAAGAATGACGAGATGAAAAAATGGGAGAGAAGAAAATGAGAATAGAGGAAGTGAAAAGAAGAAGAAGAAAAAGGAATACTCAAGAAGATATAATTGAGATTTTTATTATAGAATTGTTGGAATTCAGAATAAGAGATGAAAGACGTGAAGGAGGATGAGAGAGAAGATAAATAAAGGAAGAGGAGGAGAAGAGAAGGAAGAAAAGTCATCAAAGAAAGTGACAGATTTTTTTTTCTCTCTCTCTCTCTACTTATTACAATTACTACAAATACTATTACTACTGCTACTTGTACTACTACTACTACTACTACTACTATAATAATAATAATAATAATAATAATAATAATAATAATAATAATTAAATATAATTATTAATAAAATAATAGTTGACATTATTGCAAATACTTAATATTAGTTTTTATAATTATGTATTTCTTTTATTTATAATAATAATAATAATAATAATAATAATAATAATAATGTTTTATTATTATTAGTAGTAGTAGTAGTAGTAGTAGTAATAGTAGTAGTATTTATCATCTTCACAAGCATAAGTAGATAACATCATTTGCATTTTCTAGATGTATTTTCAGTAGAGAACTTGAGTGTATTATTTACGTGAGAACAAGTGTCTCAGTGGGAGCAAGTGTCTCAGTGGAAACAGTGTCTTAGTGGGAATAAGTGTTTCAGTGGGAACAAGTGTCCTAGTGAGGAACAAGTGCACTATTGCTGTCGAAACAAGTGTCTGGGCGCGCACAAAGTGTATTGTCTCAGTGGGAACAAGTGTCTCAGTGGGAACAAGTGGATTCTCCTTGCCTAGGTTGTAAGTACTTCTTTATATACTGGTGGAAAATTGAAAAGCAATAGGGAAACACAGCAGGTCGCCTCCGTAGAGTGTGCTCTCAGAAAATTGTCTATCTGTGTGTGTCTCGTTCTGTGTCTCGCTTACTGTATATTTCTCTATCTCGCTCTCTGTCTCGCAGATGAAAGGAAAAGTATTTCTTCAAAGTGTAAATGTATTTGGCATTCGTTTAACATTTATTATCTTTAAAGATAATGAAAGTAATCGGCTGTTCGTTATCACTATATTACTGTCTGTGGGATTTAAATTGTTTAACGTAGTTATCTCTTGGATTAATGAAGTCTTCTGTGGGATTTACGTAGTTATCTCCAGAATAAACGTAGTAATCTCGGAGACTAATGTAACTTCCTGTTGGATTAACTGAGTTTACCTTTGAGATTAATGTACTCTTCTGTGGGATTAATATAATTTTTCTACGTGATTAACACCGTCATTCATGGGATTAACATTTCTTGGGGGATAAATATTTTTGGTTTTTGGGGGGTTGGGTGAATTGACGTTGTTCCGTATGGGAATAAAATATTTGTGTGCGCGTGTGTGTGTGTGTGTGTGTGTGTGTGTGTGTGTGTGTGTGTGTGTGTGTGTGTGTGTGTGTGTGTGTGTGATATTAACATATATATATTTTTTTTTGTAATTTAACTTTGCTTTTTTTTAAAGGAAAAACGACTCCACACGAAGTTATCTTGTTATCTTGTGTTGATGGACGAATGGTTATCTTCCAGCTCTTCACCTTCCTCAGTTATTAGATGGGAGTTGCTGAGTTATGATAACCATTTTAAACTTTAAAAATTAAACTTTTTCTTCTCTTCAGCTACGAAAATTATTTTGGCTCTGAGAAAGATTCGTCTCACCTTTAAGAAATTGTAATTACTTTGTCTTTTGAATCAGAGTTCTAGACTGAAAAAAATATTATTGAATATTCATGACTATTTCAGCCAGAGAGTTGCAGATGAGAGTACCAATAACTCTGTGAATCAGTGAGAAATGTTAGATGCAATCACTTTCTGAATCAGTAAGAGTTTAGGTTGAAGATTTTACGGTCAGAGAAGGCACCTCAGCTGCTCGTGAATGGACTAGAAGTGTTGAGATAAAGTGCTTAGCGAAGCCAAGAGTGAGAGATGCAGTAAGGAAAGACAGAAGTGAGAGAGGCAGTTAGGGAAGTCAAAAGTGAGAGAGGCAGTGATAGAAGAGGAGTGAGAGAGACAGTGGAGAGTGACATAAATGAACGAAACAGTGAGGGAGACCGCAAGAGAGAGAGAGAGAGAGAGAGAGAGAGAGAGAGAGAGAGAAAGTATGCCTCATCTGAGAGACACTTCGAGGTTAGCACCGAGAGAAAGAGAGGCAGCGAGAAGATAGATAATTTAAGGCTTGAGCCAAGTCTTGTGTTATTGTTGGTCGTCGACGGGGGTCATCTCCGGCCTCCACGTGGGGGTGTCCCAATGATCGTCTCACCCTGAATCGCATTTACCCCGAATCCTGTTAATTCACTTTAAAGGAACAAGATAGTGTTAAGCCCCCCGTGGTCACAGGGGAGAGAGAGAGAGAGAGAGAGAGAGTCAGTCGAAGACATTTTAGCGGCTCGTCCGACCCCTTCATTTTATTTTTATTTTAAAGATCTTTCTCTGCGATCCTCACCCATGGCAAGGAGAACTAAAGACGCTGGGGGACATGGGTGCTCCAAGTGGTCAAACCGGCGCTAGTTCGAGAGTGACCCTTCTGAAGACACCCTTAAAGACTTCAGCCACTTTGCTCTGTCTTGCCCCAGCCAGCCATTCAATTCTTGGGATATTGGAGCATTTGCTTAATCTAGTCATTCCTAGTTCCCCCTCACCCATTCTCCTATTGGTATACCTGCAGAGGAAACTTACCTTTTCTGAGCTACTGAATCCTGAGGCTTAGTGGTGTAGGGGAAGATGTGTGTATGTGTATTCACCTAATTTTACTCATTTGTGTTTTCATGGGTCGAGTCTTGACTCCTGGCTCCGCCTCTTAAAACTGGTCGTTACTGAACCCTATCATACATATTCTTAAAGGTACGTATGGATCCTGCCTCTATCTGCCTCTATACCTTTGCTGTCCAGATCGTCCCATTTCCTGATCATTCAGAGGCTAAAGAAGTATTTCCCAACATCACTGTGACTATCTGGAAAATAAATTTTCAGAAATAAGAACCATTAAGAAGCAGATAAAGATAAATAGCTGATAAAGATAAATGTATACTAAATATAGGGAGAAGTCTGTAATATTTTCCTGTCATATTTCAAGTTAATGAGTTAAAAAAAATAGATCAGCAAGCCTTTATATGATCAATGTTTCGCGCGCCTGTGGAGCGAAATGTTGCTCAAATTCTGCTTCAGGTATCCTTGTCCTATGATTTGCCTTTCAAGCCAAGACTCCATCCAGAGTGCCAAACATTTAACAGGCTTCCGCTTTAGTCTTATGTGGAGATGGCAGCGCCTCCCTGGATGCTTGCTGTCTACTATCTATTAGTGTGACAAAAATAATAGATAAGGGAAACTGAAGACCATTCTACCATGCTTGCTTACTTCCTTCCTTCTTTACTTATCCATCGTTCTTACCCTTGCTAATCCCTCCCTCAATTACTTTCCTTCTCCTTTTTCTCTCCACGTTCCTTCTCTGCTTCTTACCTTTCTCTTTTTTTTTTACTTCATCACTCTGTTTCTCCTTTTCCTTCCCCATCGCCCCTTTTCTCCCAGCCCTGGAGATAATAGGCAGCCTCGGAATTCTTGCTTGTACTTTTGCAGTCAAGTCAGGTTCTCGTCTCCAGGACTTGGTAGTAAGAATTCCCAGCGTCTGTACTTCTGTCCCTCTTGGTCCCAAAAGTCACGACCATTCTCTCTTTTTTGCACACATGAGGTCTCTGTCTCTGTCTGTCTGTCTGTCTCTGTCTCTCTCTCTCTCTCTCTCTCTCTCTCTCTCTCTCTTTGTTTTTAATAATTCCTCGTACCTTTAACACTTTCTTTTACAACCCCTTATTCTCCCTCTCCTTCACACCTGTTCTTATTCTTGTCCCCTTTCCCTTTATCCGCAGACACGAGGGAGATGCCAGAGACGCCTTCTCACCCTCTACTTCATTTCTCCTCTATGAATAAGTCACAGGGGCAGCACTTAAGTATCTTTATTGCTGAAACTTTTCGCCTGCGAAGCAGGCTTCTTCAGTCGAATGCGGGCGAATATAAAACCGGAGAGGGTAATTTTTAAGGTGATCAGTCTTTCGACCTTGATACCCAAGTGTTGCACATGTGTTTTATTTATCATCTTGTCAGTCTTCTATACCGTCAGTAATATGTTTCTCCTTGGAAGAATTCAAAACTCGACTGGTGTTTTTCTGTTTGGTATGAGGGACACTCTCGCATCCATCTCACTCACCCTGCTGGTTGCCACTGGAAAAATATTGGTAATATATACATCATCTCGGTTAGTACGTAAGAGTGAACGAACCGGTGGGAAGATACGTTCGTTGGGGAGGTGGGGGGTTGTGGTGGTGGAGGCTGTGGTCTTTGTTGGGGAGTTGTGGGGGTTAGAGGCTAGGGGAAAGTTAGAAAAGGGTGTGATGGGGAGAAAGTTGACAAGTCGTTAAAGGTTTGGTGAGGAGGTCAGGTGTTGCTGGGGAGTAGTGGAGGAGACTATTTAGTGGGGTTGTGGGGACGTGGCAAGGTTGTGGAGGAAAAGGGTGATGGGATAACACTATAACTACAAACCGCAATCCTCCATCACCTACCACCAACACAATTAAGAGGCTCTCATATAGCACAATAAAAATAATTATGGAAATAATAATAATAATGTTAATAACAATAATAATAATAGTGAAAATAATGATAACAATAATAATAATAATAGATTTACGAAGCATATAACCAACGTTTAATGCAAAGAAATATTCACCGAGAATAATATATGTCTCAATGTCCATATACTGACTTAAATTTCCATTTTGCCTATTAAATGTTCGTGGCTGGTACTGAACACGTAACGAGCAGCCTTAATGACCTCTAGTGTAGTCGATAGGCTTTAAACCCGATTAACCAACATATAAATCATGGCTTACAGAGTTATGCATGGAATTTAGGACATGTTAATTGTCTTTTAGAAGGAAGGATTTCTTTGAATTATTAAGCAAATGCTGTATTGGATGCGAGATTCTTTTATTAACTCGAGGTAATCTCTCCTTGTGGAACGAGTGACCCTTGTCTTAGGAAGAGAGCTGAAAACACATGCCATTTAAAAAAAAAAAATCCATTGGGACCACGTCTAGCTCAAAAAAAAAAAAAAAAAATGGGAGGAGCACCGTACGTACTCCTGGTAGCCCATACTGGTGACACTCAGCCACTGCAGTGTGTCACCTGGTGGTACTACCGCAGCCGCTGCAGTGTCACCTGGTGGTACTGCCACAGACACTGCAGTGTCACCTGGTGGTACTGCCACAGTCGCTGCAGTGTCACATGGTGGTACTACCGCAGCCACTGCAGTGTCACCTGGTGGTACTACCGCAGCCGCTGCAGTGTCACCTGGTGGTACTACCGCAGCCACTGCAGTGTCACCTGGTGGTACTACCGCAGCCACTGCAGTGTCACCTGGTGGTACTACCGCAGTTGCTGCAGTGTCACCTGGTGGTACTACCGCAGCCACTGCAGTGTCACCTGGTGGTACTACCGCAGCCACTGCAGTGTCATCTGGTGGTACTACCACAGTCGCTGCAGTGCCACCTGGTGGTACTACCACAGTCGCTGCAGTGTCACCTGGTGGTACTACCACAGTCGCTGCAGTGTCACCTGGTGGTACTACCGCAGCCACTGCAGTGTCATCTGGTGGTACTACCACAGTCGCTGCAGTGCCACCTGGTGGTACTACCACAGTCGCTGCAGTGTCACCTGGTGGTACTACCACAGTCGCTGCAGTGTCACCTTGTGGTACTACCGCAGCCGCTGCAGTGCCACCTGGTGGTACTACCGCAGCCACTGCAGTGTCACCTGGTGGTACTACCACAGTCGCTGCAGTGTCACCTGGTGGTACTACCACAGTCGCTGCAGTGTCACCTTGTGGTACTACCGCAGCCGCTGCAGTGCCACCTGGTGGTACTACCGCAGCCGCTGCAGTGCCACCTTGTGGTACTACCGCAGCCGCTGCTTCCCTTCAAATTACTATTACTTCCTCCCTCCTATTGTTCGCACTCCGTCTTAACATAGACCTTTTTATCTTCCTCGTTCCTTTGTGGCCATTCATCTTCATTTTTATGCCTCTTTTGTTGGAGTTTCTTGAGGTACTGGTGCTGCTGCCTCTGGATCCTTCATATTAATTATTTTGATTCATGTTTTACACAGAGATTTAGACTTTGTGTTGTTTCTTTTGGATTACGTAGTGGGTGGATTATACTACGTGGATTATACTACGTGGATTATACTACGTGGATTATACTACGTGGATTATACTACGGGTCCCTCACAAAATATATTCACTGTTTATTAATAAGTTTTTGAAGACGTGAAAACTATATACTAGTGAAAATCAGTTAATATGTTATTGGTTGTATTCACTACTGACGATCTGGTGACTTAGCCACATGTGCAATACTTTGATATCCTTATTATCGAAACGTTTCGTCTGCGCAGCTATAGTGGTACCTCTACTTACGAGCAGCTCCCAAATCGAACAATTATGTAAGTGTATTTTTGTAGGTGCGTTTGTAAGTGTATTTTTGGGGGTCTGAAATGGATTAATCTAATTTTCATTATTTCTTATGGGAAAAATTTCCTTCGGTATCGGCACTTGAATAGCCGTCTGGAAAGAATTAATTAAGCTCGTAACTCGAGGTACCACTGTATATGTCTTTGGATGGTAGAGGAAATTTTTTTGAGGTTATCAGTCCCTTATCTTGAGGGACTGACCACCACCTATCAATTCTGAGGGGACCGACCACCACCTGTCAATGCTGAGGGGACCGACCACCACCTATCAATGCTGAGGGGACCGACCACCACCTCTCAATGCTGAGGGGACTGACCACCACCTCTCAATGCTGAGGGGACCGACCACCACCTCTCAATGCTGAGGGGACTGACCACTACCTATCAATGCTATGGGACTAACCACCACTGTTCAGGGCTGAAGAACTGATCTCCTGTGTAATACTTGTTTTCGACTGATAAAGCCTGCTGCTGCACAGGAAAGCCGTTTCGGCATTAAAGATACCCAAGTGTTACACATGTGTCTTATTAAAGATACCCAAGTATTACACATGTGTCTTATTAAAGATACTTAAGTGTTACGTATGTGTCTTATTAAAGATACCCAAGTGTTACACATGTGTCTTGTTAAAGATACTTAAGTGTTACCATATGTGTCTTATTAAAGACACTTAAGTGTTACACGTGTGTCTTATTAAAGATACCCAAGTGTTACACATGTGTCTTGTTAAAGACACTTAAGTGTTACATATGTGTCTTATTAAAGATACCCAAGTGTTACACGTGTGTCTTATTAAAGATACTTAAGTGTTACACATGTGTCTTATTAAAGATACCCAAGTGTTACACATGTGTCTTATTAAAGATACCCAAGTGTTACACATGTGTCTTATTCAACCAACGTATCTGCTCCGTAGACACACCGAGAGAACAATGTCAACTTTCGTATTTTTATGATGGGTCAACCTGCTACAGACAAAAAATGATAAACATTGCAGGAATAAATGAAGGAACTGGATCAGCGCCTCCGTCGAGTGCCGGATCAACAAGAATCTGATGGTTATGTGGGCCAGCAGGCCTATGAGAGCAACAGCCTGGTTGAACAGATCAAGGTTTTACCGAGGTAACGTTTCACTCCTTGTAGAGCTTTATAAAGTTATGGAAGTATGGCTTACGCTTAATACAAGTATGACTTGATAAAGCCCTACTAAAGCTTGCACAGCAGTTTACCTTTTTCTTCGCCGTTTCTGTCATGATTTCAGCGTTTACGCTAATTTACGCTAATTTAAGCTAATTTACGCTAATTTCCCCCGCTTGTGAGTAAAGCCATGATAAACTTTAAGTACCCACAGTACTCATAAGCTTTAACTCTTTTGAACTTGTACCTGTGGGCAAACAAGACGAATACGCTGTATAACGTAACTATACAGTGCATGGGTCATACAGCGTATGGGGGATAATCAGTATAAGCCGAAGAAGAGATTGGAAGCACCAATTCCCTTGAATCAAAAGCCCTTCACCGGCTACCGAATCTGTTAGTGACTTAGAAATTTTCTAGGTGGTAATCCCCTGTTAGTTACCATTTTGTCCTAGGCACATGTTGATTAGACACAATGTGTGTGTGTGTGTTTGTGTGTGTGTGTGTTTGTGTGTGTGTGTGTGTGTGTGTGCGTGTGTGTGCGTGTGTGTGCGTGTGTGTGTCAACTTGCTCTAGACTTGTGTGCAGTGCTTCCCCTCCTGTGTCCTTGTCGTTCTTAGTCGCACCTGCACTGCTCCCACGGTTATTCTCATTTAATCTCCCACACTCGTTTCTCTGTCTGTATCTCTCTGTCTGTCTCTCTTATTCTCTCTCTCACACGCTCTCTATCTCCACTGAAAGCTGACTGTAATCTTTAATTTATGACTTAAAGTAACCTTGACTTGTGGTCTACAGGTACCATACATCTTTAATGACCCTCGTGTAGTCGATAGACTTGAAACCTAAAAATGTCACCTTCTAGTTACTTCCCCTGTGTGTTCTTGTGTACATCTGTGTCAGCCATATCTAGTATGTCTGTGTACACCTTGTCCACTTGTTTTTGTGTACATTTGCACACTCCTTATCTCTCGTGGCTGTATATGTACTGCATGTGTAAACACCTTTGTATCTACGTACATGTGTGTACGATTTATTTCACTTTGTGTACATCTGTGGATAGTGTCACCCAGACACAGTCAACACCTGCGGTACTTCCCATGACACTGACGCAGAGAGAGGAGTAAGAGTGAGAATGAGAAAATAAATGAAGGAGGAAGAAGCGGTGAGAGGGTGAAGAGGAAGAGCAAGAGAAGAGCGAAAGTGAAAAGAGGGAAAGAGAGAGAGAGAGAGAGAGAGAGAGAGAGAGAGAGAGAGAGAGAGAGAGAGAGAGAGAGAGAGAGAGAGGAGAGAGAGAGAGAGAGAATGATAAAAGGCAGTGGAAGAAGGGGAAGGAAGGTAGAGGGTAAAAGATGAGGGAAAGCAAAGATGCAAGCACAACGAGGGAACTAACTAGAGGGAAGACGCTGAAGAGGGAGAGGGAGAGACTGAGGTAGGGCGAGAGAGAGAGAGAGAGAGAGAGAGGAAGAGAGAGAGAGGGTAGGGGAAGGGAAATAAGGGATGAAATCCAATGCTTCCTAAGGGATGGAAGGTGAAACGTTTACCCTTAAGGGAAAGGGGAGGAACACCGTCCCTTCCATCATTCTTTTTTTTCCCCCCTCAGTTCTCCTTCACTCTCTCCCTCTCTTTCTCTCTCTCTACCTCTTCCTATCCTACTTTTACGTTACTCCCGCGTCATCTCCCTCCCTTCTCTCCCACCCTTCCCCTCCCATTCCACAATTCGTCGACGATTACATTAAAACTTTTCGCCCCTGAGATGCACTGGCTGGGAATTGTGTTGTTGGAAGTATTGCCAGAACACCTGAATTGTTGTTGATTTTGTGTGTGTGTGTGTGTGTGTGTGTGTGTGTGTGTGTGTGTGTGTGTGTGTGTGTGTGTGTACGAACGCATACACAGTTGGCTTCTTCAAACTTCTCTATACACCAGTACACAAAACAAGAATAATTAAACACTAGTACTACTACAATTGCTACTATTACTACTACAACTACTACTAATACAACTACTACTACTACTACAGCTGCTCCAACAACAACAACAAATACAATTACTATTACTACTACTATAATATAATAATAATAATAATAATAATAATAATAATAATAATAATAATAATAATAATAATAATAATAATAATAAGAAGAAGAAGAAGAAGAAGAAGAAGAAAAAAGGAAGAACAACAACAATAATAAAAATAAACCCATGGTAGGTTGTGAGTTAAACCAGAGACATAAACTGGTGAGAGTTAAATCATTAGATTCGTGGCCATTTAAAGTCACCAAGTTGTTAATAATATTAACATTATTGCCCTGCCATTTCCCCCGCCCCTCCTCTTGCCCTGATTTACGAGACTGCTAATGTAAATGTTTGCGTTTGTTAAGCAATATAGCGCCGCTTAGTCATATACACAAAATCCGAATTAAATTGGGGAGCTTGTGAAGTTTAATATCTGATAATAAGTGTGACTGAGTGGGGGTATATACAGGGAGTAGGCCAGTGGGGAAGAATATACAGGGAGCAGACAAGTGGGGATATATACAGAGAGCGAGGCAGTGGCATGTTCGAGGCTCGAAGTCTTACAAAGCGTATTCACAATTTTGAATCTTGAATGCTGTCAGCGGGAGGCGAATGTCTCCCGGCGTGTGTGTGTATGTTGGGGATTATTGTTCGTCCCTAAATTATATTATAAAATATATTGTAATCCCTAATACAGGTATTAAAGTATTGTTGACTGATGGTGGACGGGTTACACGCAGCCATAATGACCTTCGTGTAGAAGATAAGCTTTAAACTCAATTACCCAATCATGAATCATTTACATATGCTCTAACGAGTGTATATACTGAGAACAGCGGCGTATAATCAGAGAGTCGGATATATCTCAGTATATACGTATATCCCTCTTGTAGTATATTTTAATAGGTATATCATGCATTAAAATATCATTGACTGGTGGTGCACAGGTTAAATGCAAATTTAATGCCCCTCGTGTAATCGATAGGCTTTAAACCTCTAAGAAGCCATCGGAATTCAATTATTCAGAAGAATGTCGGACCAATCACCGAGCCTGCAGCCCCAGTGTGGAGCCCAAAAACTTGACAATAAGATAAAAGGTATTCGAAATCTTAGAAATTTCTCAAAATACTGCAGCGTCGATCATACTTGAGGCAACTCACAGTGGCACTTGGGATATTTACAGTAGGCAATGGTAGTAGATAATTAACTGTGATTTTGTTTGTCATAATTCATATATAGGGACTTGGTAGAGATAGAAGAAAAATACTTAACAGCTTCAGAAAGAAATCCCTAATTTTTTTCCTGTAGTTTGTATATATATATATATATATATATATATATATATATGGAGCATCTGCATCAATTCTCCTCACCGAATTAACAACTTTTGTCAACAACTGCCTGGGTGGGCGAATCCCAGAATAAATTAAACCTTTCTTTTTTGGAGCCTCATTATGCGCTTTGAAAAAGAAGGATGTGGGAATCAGACCCATTGCTGTTGGTAACACCCTTCGCCGCCTAGTTGCCAAAGCAGCAGTAAGAAACATTCGCCTAGAAGCTGCCAGTTTACTCCAGCCACACCAACTGGGCTTTGGGGTCTCTCAAGGCAGTGAAGCCGCAGCTCATGCGGCAAGGGCCTACATCAGGGACCTATCAGAAGACAAGGCGGTAGTCAAACTTGACTTTAGAAATGCCTTTAATATGGTGAAGAGAGATGTGGTCTTGCCAGCCGTTCGGGATCAGTTTCCCAGTCTCTTTTCCTTCATTCCAGCTGGCTACAGCAAACCCTCGACTCTTTTGTTTGGGGAACATGAAATTCCCTCATCTGAGGGTGTTCAGCAGGGTGATCCACTCGCTCCACTTCTCTTCTGTTTGGCAGTAAGAGAACTAACTTCCAGCCTACGCAGCGAGCTCAACATCTGGTACCTGGATGATGGCACTCTGGCAGGTACTGGGGAGTCCCTGTTAGAGGACCTACAACGGGTGAAGACACAGGGAGAAGCCTTAGGACTCATCCTTATTCCCTCAAAGTGTGAAATTATCATAACAAATCAGGAAAGAATCAATGCGGTGCAAACAATCCTCCCAGAAGTCACTACTACCACTCCATCCAACAGTACCCTCCTGGGAGCACCGCTGGGTCACCACGCCATCGACACTGTCCTCAAGGACAAAGTGAATGACCTGAAAAGAATGGAGGAGAGAATAAGTGATCTTGATGCCCATGATGCCCTGTATCTCCTCACAAGGTGTCTTACAATGCCAAGACTCACTTACTTCTTGAGGTGCGCACCCTCTTTTGAAAACCAACACTTGACGAGTATGACGCACACCTGAGATCAACCTTCAAGAAGGCACTGAATCTGTCACTAGAGGATCAGCAATGGGAGCAGGCAACCCTCCCAGTGCGACTGGGAGGTATAGGGGTGCGCAAAGGAAGGCAGGTAGCGTTACCTGCATTTCTGTCATCGTGTTTGGCCTCCTGTGGATTAGTCAAGAGGATTGTCCCTGAACGTTTGAGAGGTGTGGTGGGAGCTCAAGACCCAAAGTTCATTGAAGCAGCAGTGCAGTGGGACATCCTGGCAGACTCCTCCAGTAGACCAGCTCCTCCCAAAGAGCACAAACAGTCCCACTGTGACAAACCGATCATGGAAAAAAATGCCAACACAATGCTCACCAACGCTTCAGGAAAGGACAAAGCTCGTCTCCTAGCGGTGAAGGCACCACACTCAGGAGATTTCCTTCTAGCTGTTCCCAATTCCTCTCTAGGGACTCGACTCGACCCACAGGCCATTCGGATTGGTGTTGCTCTTCGCCTAGCCGCCCCCATACTCACCGAACATAGGCGTATTTGCGGCAGGGCGACGGCTGATCAATACGGACTTCATGGTCTAGTGTGTCACACATCAGAAGGGAAGTATGCTAGACATGAGGAGGTCAATGACATCATAAAGAGAAGCCTCGCCACAGCCCGTTGCCCAGCTCAACGGGAACCCCAAGTGCAGAGGTCTGATGGAAGTCAAAAGCGTCCTGATGGAGCCACCATTCTACCCTGGAAGGATGGTAAGCAGATTGCTTGGGACTACACCTGTGCTGCTACATTGGCAGACACCTACCTGCCACACTCCTTAGCCGAAGGGGGTGGAGCTGCCAGCCACAGGGAGACCCAGAAGACCCGCAAATATGAAGACCTTCCCTCTTGCTATAACTTCATCCCAATAGGGTCGAAGACCCATGGAGCATGGGGCAAGTGTGCTCTAAAGTTTCTCAAGGAGCTGGGTGGAAAACTCATCATAGAAACCAAGGACCGCAGGGCGACCAGCTTCCTCTTTCAGAGACTCAGTGTTGCGATCCAGAGGGGAAATGCTTGCAGTATTCTGGGCACGCTGCCCACTACCGGGGAGCTGGACGAAGTATTTGACATGTACCTCTGAGTTGTCATCTATGTTGTTTTACTCACTATTGTATTCTTGTTAATGTATTTTGACAATGTATTGTATCTTGAAATAAATTTTATATATATTTAATAAAAGATGGGGTGGTAGGGAAAGTGGAATATTCAAATGGCTTCAGAAAGACATCTAAATATTCTTCCTTGAAGCCTTTTTATAAACTTCTCCGAGGCTATGGGACCCACAATTTACACAAGAGGTATATATATATATATATATATATATATATATATATATATATATATATATATATATATATATATATATATATATATATAGTATTGATTCTAGTATTGCCTGCAAAGGATGACACAGTGCTATGGTTTGCATCTCTGTCTGTATCTGATATGAGGATGAGGAAGAAGATGGGGGCGAGTACTGTGCCTTGTGGAACATAGCTTTTCACTGATCTTTGTGTTTGATTGGTTAGAAATTTGAAGATCCATCTGCCCACTTTGCCAGTTATCCCTTTAGCACGCATTTTGTGGTGCTAAAACACCATGATGGCACGTGTCAAAGGCTTTTGCAAAGTCTGTGTACACTACATCTGCATTCTGTTTGTCTTGCAATGTATCCAAGTCCATGTCATAGTGGTCCAGTAGTTGCGAGATGTAGGATCGAGTTGCTCTAAACCCATGTTGCCCTGGATTGTGCAATTTTTGGGAATCCAAGTGGCTTGCCATCGTGCTTATTAGAATGCTTCTAAAGATTTTTATATGGGACGTTAGAGCTATTAGTCCATAGTTCTTAGCTATTGCTTTGCTGCCATCTTTATGGAGTAGGGCTATGTCCGTTTTTTTTAGTGACTGTGGGATTACACCCGTGTCGATGCTCATATTAAGGCACGCGAAAGGGGTTTCTTGCATTTCTTAATGAACACGGATTCCACGAGTCTCTGCCTGAGGCTGAGTGCATGGGCATGTTGACAATGTTTTTTTTTTTTTCAAAGTCCAGTGTAGATAGGGTTATGTTAGGAATTTGACATACATTAACAGGATTTTGAGGTTCATTCATGAAAAAATCATCTGGATTGTCGATCTTTAGACTGAGTAATGACTCGCTAAACACTGAGTCGTATTGAGACTTGAGTATCTCATTCATTTCTTTGTTGTCATCTGTGTAAGTTCCACATTGTCTGAGTAAAGGCCCGATATTAGATATGGTTTTTGCTTTGTGTGTGTGTGTGTGTGTGTGTGTGTGTGTGTGTGTGTGCGTGCGTGTGTGTGTGTGTATGTGTGTGTGTGTGTGTGTGTGTGTGTGGTGTGTGAAAAATTCCCGAATATCTTCTTTTTGACATTCATAATTCTTCAAAGTGTGAGAGTAACAAGGTTTACATTTGGTTAAATTTGCATCAGCGAGACACGAAGAGTGCCAGTGTCAGAGTGCCAGAGTGCAGCCAAGATAAAGCTGAGTGGAAGTGACGCTTGGCAGTCGACTGCTTCTATTGAGATGATTCAGAGACGTGTGGCTCTTCTTGCGTGATGATACGATGGTAAATGGATAGACCGGCGTTTATCTTCTCCCTTACCTCAGTCGACTGACTGGTGTTGATCTTCTCCCTTACCTCAGTCGACTGACTGGCGTTTATCTTCTCCCTTACCTCAGTCGACTGACTGGTGTTGATTGTCTCCCTTACCTCAGTCGACTGACTGGTGTTGATCGTCTCCCTTACCTCAGTCGACTGACTGGTGTTGATCTTCTCCCTTACCTCAGTCAACTGACTGGTGTTGATCTTCTCCCTTACCTCAGTGGACTGACTGGTGTTGATCTTCTCCCTTACTTCAGTGGACTGACTGGTGTTGA
>WNWK01002198.1:77500-190000 GCA_009830355.1 Cherax destructor
ATCCCTTCTGTCATATGATTCACATATACAAGAAACAGCACCGGACCAAGGACTGACCCTTCTGGAACCCCACTCTACATATGGACCCACTCTGACAGCTCGTCTCGGACCGACACACGTTATTTCCTTCCTGACAGGTATTCCCTGATCCATTGCAGTACTTTCTCTCCTATTCCTGCCTGCTCTAGTTTTCCAACCAGTCTCTTGTGAGAAACTGTGTCGAAAGCCTTTTTACAGTCCAAGAAGATGCACTCTACCCATCGCTCTCTCTCCTGTCTTACTTCTGTTACCTTGTCATCGAACTCAAATAGGTTCGTGATGCAGAATGTTCCTTCCCTGAAGCCGTGCTGGTTGTCATGTATTAGTCAATTCCGTTCTAGGTGTTCCACAACTCTTTTCCATAACTTTATATCATGTCGGCGACTCTGGTCTGTAGTTTAGTGCAGCCTGTCTGTCTCCTTTCTTAAAAATTGGGACTACATTTACTGTCTTCTATACCTCAAGCAGTTGCCCTGTTTCGATAGATTTATTGAAGATTGTTGTTAGAGGCGCACACAGTGCATCTGCTCCCTCTAGCACTGTGTATCTAGCACTTGCTGGTGCACTCTACCACCTCGGTTTTCTGGGAGCCTCTCTGTCTCCACTGTGAATACCTCCTTGAATCGCGAGCTGAGCTCTTCACATACTTTCTGGACGTTCTCTGCAAGCTCCCCTCCTTCCTTCCTGAACCTGATTACTTGATCCTTGACTGTTGTTTTCCTCATGATATGGCTGTATAACAACTTTGGGTCAGATTTGACTTTTGATGCTGTCATTCTCGTATTAACGTTGGGCTGCTCTCCTTATCCATTCATATTCATTTCTGACTCTTAGACTCAACTCCCTGTTTTCCTGGATCCTTTGCCTTCTATATTTTTTCCATACTATTGCACACTTGCCTTTGGCCTCTCCACACCTCTTGGTAAACCCTGGGCTCACTCTGGTCTTCCGTTGTTTCTGTTGCCCTTTGGTACGAATTTCTCTACTGCCTCCCTGCACTTTGTGGTCACGTATTCCATTATTTCGTTTACTGTCTTTTCCTGTAGCTCCCTTACCCACTGCACCTCATGTAGGAATTATCTCATACTTGTGTATTTCCCTTTTTGGAAGTTCAGCTTCTCGCTTCTCCCGTCTGTGTGTGTGTATTGGGTGGGTGTCTGTTTTGGCTTGCAAATGTATAAATGTATATGTGTTTTCAGAGGTTGTATATGTATACTCTGCTTTCTCTACACACATACTCATCCATACATCATGTGATTTCTCACATGATGCGTATGCGAGAAATCACGAAATCGCTTGGAAATTCACTAATTTTTTCCACAGTGGTTATATTGCATATTGTTATGCACCTGGGTATTAAGATTTTATTGCACTATATATATATATATATATATATATATATATATATATATATATATATATATATATATATATATATATATATATATATATATATATATATATATGTCGTGCCGAATAGATAAAACTAGTCAATTAGCAAGAACTCATTTAAAATTAAGTCCTTTTTTAAAATTTTCTCTTATACTTTTAAAGATATATAATTTTGTTCCAAAAGAACCTTAGAAAACTTACCTAACCTTTTTATAACAAGCGCAATTTAATTTAGCCTAATCCAACTAAATATATTTTAGATTCAGAACGATTTTGCGAAATTATTGGATACACAAATTTTTGCTTGCCTTATTCGGCAAGAAGTGCGTTGCTATTTAAGCTAAAATAGCAAGTTTTACCTATTCGGCACGACATTATATATATATATATATATATATATATATATATATATATATATATATATATATATATATATATATATATATATATATATATATAATATCAGAGGGCTGAGGTGGGGTTTGGTCATTTTGAGAGGATGGGGAGGGCATATAAATCTGAAGGGTTGTAGGAAGGGGGTAAAGGAGGTTTTTGTGCTAGAGGCTTGGACATCCAACAGGCTTATGCTAGCGTTTAGCTAGGAAAGGAGGCAAGTGATTTATATGTTTTGGCGTGCTGTGGGAGTGTAAGCTATGTAACATTTATGGATTCTGGGAAACTGGTTAGCCGGACTTGAGTCCTGGAGGTGGGAAGCAGAGTACCTGTTTCTAAAGGTGATGCGATTTGGAGAGACAGGGATTTAATGAATGACAGTGAAAATGTTTTCCTCTTCGTCAGGTCACCCTGCCTAGGTGGGAGACGGCCCGGGTGTTCAAAAAATATTCATACATATACATACGTATACATACATATATTAATGTTGTATTTAATGTTAGGCCTTTGATGTTAAAACGAAACAGAACTTCACCGGAATAAATTTTGATCTGAAAGTAATTAAAAATATATGCATCTTGATGGTGTTGTTTGATGTTGAAATTAAAGCGAATTTGTCTCTGTAATGACTAGATTCTTTTGACAGGTTCTTCCGGTCCAGGTTCCCACTTCACTCTCTGCTATGATAGGTTCTTCCGGTCCAGGTTCCCACTTCACTCTCTGCTATGATAGGTTCTTCCGGTCCAGGTTCCACCACTCTGCTATGATAGTTCTTCGGTCAGGTTCCCACTTCACTGTCAGCTATGATAGGTTCTTCCGGTCCAGGTTCCCACTTCACTATCTGCTATGATAGGTTCTTCCGGTCCAGGTTCCCACTTCACTATCAGCTATGATAGGTTCTTCCGGTCCAGGTTCCCACTTCACTATCTGCTATGATAGGTTCTTATGGTCCAGGTTCCCACTTCACTATCTGCTATGACAGGTTCTTATGGTCCAGGTTCCCACTTCACTATCAGCTATGACAGGTTCTTATGGTCCAGGTTCCCACTTCACTATCAGCTATGATAGGTTCTTATGGTCCAGGTTTCCACTTCACTATCAGCTTTCCATTCTAGTTACGTTAGTTTATTAGCTATTTACTTTACATCCGTTTGATACGAAATAGAGGTGGTAGCAGCGGTAGCAGCTGGGGGTCACAGTAGTCGTAACAGTAGTGGTGGTAGGATTGGTGATAGTTGGGGTCACAGTAGTCGTAACAATAGTGGTGGTAGGGGTGGTGATAGTTGGGGTCACAGTAGTCGTAACAATAGTGGTGGTAGGGGTGGTGATAGTTGGGGGTCACAGTAGTCGTAACAATAGTGATGATAGGATTGGTGATAGTTGGGGTCACAGTAGTCGTAACAGTAGTGGTGGTAGGGGTGGTGGTATAATTTATAGTAGTATGGATTGTAGTAGTAGTGGTAGATGGGGTCACAGTAGTAGTAACAGTAGTAGTGGTAGGAGAGGTAGATTAGGTCATAGGATTTGTATCTGTGTTTAAAAGTTTCATTAACATTCTTAACTGTGTTTGAATGTTGAATGATTTTCATTGATGTTTGTATCTCTATTTGAAAGATTTTTCATTAACATTTGCAACCGTGTATGTTTGAATGTTTTTTTTATTAACATTTATATTTCTGAATGTTTTTTTTATTAAGATTTATATTTCTGAATGTTTTTTTTTATTTACATTTGTATCTCAGATATTTTTTTATAAGCATTTGCGTTTCTGTGTTTTATTACTGGGTTGAAATAGACTTTTAGCAAGTCTCATAATCAGTCTCTCCTTCACCTAGCTGTAAGTAGGTACCAGGGAGTTAATCTACTGTTGTGCATAGCATCCTGGGGTTAGATAAGGGTGATCAGCTCAAACCTCGAAAAAAATAAAAAGAAAAAAGCTCTTTCATTCTAATATTCATCCCAATCTCTCTCTTAAGCTCACTCATTCTTTGCAACATTTGCCCTTGTTGTCTCCCTCTTTCCTTCAACATTCACCTCTGTCAACCCCCATATAACCTACCACATTTTTACACTTTTCTCCACCTCTGCTAAATAATCGTCCTCATTCTTATAACAATTACCAATTAAGTCTCCCTCATTCTGTCAACTTTCATTGCCTTTTCAGAGATAACCTCGCACATTCCTCCAACATTCATGCACTCGAAGGCACCTTTAACCCATCTTTAAAGTCTCTCACCCCTAACCCCTCCCCCCACCAAATCCCCCAACCCCTACGCACACCCGGCAACCCCAACCCCTCCCCTCCCCCTCCCCCACACGCACTACAACCAAGGCATCTTTAAGTCACTCAAACTTAACTTGAAGTCACTTAAACTGATATTTAATTCACACAAACACCCCTTAAATGACCTAAATACGCCTTTTAAGTTGCGCAAACACATTTTTATGTTGCACAAACACATCTTTGAGTCGTGCAAACTCAACTTAAAGTCGCTTGCAAATTCACCTCCCCCCTCCCCCTAAAAGCTAAGTCTCTCTCTCTCCCCAACTTCAGCAGCTTACATTCCTTAAAGGTCGTCCTCGAACTGGTCAGCCTCGACCTTCATTAAGTTGGGATCAAGCAGAGCTCAGGAGGCTTGATCCTTGAAACCTTTGGCTATAAAACGTGCAATTTAGTTTAGTTTTCTCATTTATTTGTATAACTTATGCAGTGCCTGCTCTCGTTTATTATTATTATTATTATTATTATTATTATTATTATTATTATTATTATTACTATTATTATTTTTATCATTATTATTATTTTTAATATTATCATTATTATTATTATTATTATTAATAATAATAATAAAAGTGGTAGTATTATTATTGTTGTCATTATTTTCAATATTATTATTATTATTATTATTATTATTATTATTATTATAATTTACCAACGATAAGGCACTAAACCCGCCCATACTGTCCTGGTCCCCTAGGCTAATAAAATCTCGCCTTTATTGTTAACCACCCACTTATTTCTGACCGCCCACTCGCCATTAAACCGCCCTTGTGTGCTAGCAACCCACCCACATATTCCGCGCCGCCCACACTCCAGCAAGCCACCCACAGCCTCTGACAAGCAACATGATGCAACAAGCTGAAGCTGAGATGAAGCTGGAATTTGGGAGGTTTCAAGCAGTGGTTGAGGTTTCAGGGTACCGGGATGGTCGAGGCTTCAAGGTACTAGGATGGTCGAGGCTTCAAGGTCCTAGGATGGTCGAGGCTTCAAGTTACTTGGATGGTCGAGGCTTCAGGGTACTAGGGTGATCGAGCATTCAAGGTATTAGGATGGTCGAGGCTTCAAGATCCTAGGATGGTCGAGGCTTCAAGGTATTAGGATGGTCGAGGCTTCAAGGTACTTGGATGATCGAGGCTTCAAGGTCCTAGGATGGTCGAGGCTTCAAGTTACTTGGATGGGCGAGGCTTCAAGGTACTTGGATTGTTGAAGCTTCAAGGCACTTGAATGGTCGAGGCTTCAAGGTAATTAGAGGGTTGAGGCTTCAAGGTACTAGGATGGTTGAGGCTTCAAGGTATCAGGCTGACCAAGGCTTCAAGGCACTTGGATGGTCGAGGCTTCAAGGTACCAGCATGACCAAGGCTTGAAGGTACTAGGATCTTCGAGGCTTTAAGATACTAGGATGGTCGAGGCTTAAAGGTACTAGGATGGTCTAGGCTTCAAGGTACCAGGATGACCAAGGCTTCAAGGTACTAGGATCTTCGAGGCTTCAAGATACTATCATGGTCTAGGCTTAAAGGTACTAGGATGGTCTAGGCTTCAAGGTTCTTGGATTGACGAAGCTTCAAGGTACTTGGTTGGTTGAGGCTTCAAGGTACTAGGATAGTCGAGGCTTCAAGGTGCTAGGATGGTCGAGGCTTCAAGATACTTGGATGGTTGAGGCTTCAAGGTGCTAGGATGGTTGAGGCTTCAAGGTGTTAAGATGGTCGTCGAGGCTTCGGTTTACCGGGGTAGTCGAGATTTCAGTATACCGGGGCAGTCGAGGCTTCTGTGTACCGGGGTAGTCGAGGCTTCTGTGTACCGGGACAGTCGAGGCTTCTGTGTACCGGGGCAGTCGAGGCTTCGGTTTACCGGGGTAGTCGAGACTTCAGTATACCGGGGCAGTCGAAGGCTTCTGTGTACCGGGGTAGTCGAGGCTTCTGTGTACCGGGGTAGTCGAGGCTTCAAGGTTTCGGTGAGCATTTGCATTACAGATGTGAAACTGCGTATTTGTTGCTACAGGAGCAGAACAAAAACAAAATACATTCGTCGCGTAAACAATGCATTTGTTTTGACGAGGAGGCCACTTCGGAATTGTTTATAGGCCTTGTATGCAAGTAACTGTTATTCTTTTGGGTTGTTTTGGTTTCTTTTGTAATGAAGAACGTTACGTCTTTTGATGAGTAAGACACATGTCTAACACTTGGGTTTTCGTCAATAAAGAGACCCAAATGCTGTTCATGTCTTATACATCAACTTGTTGGTATTGTATATCATTAATGACGATCCATCGCTTGTTTGGGTCTTTACGACCCTGTGTCAGGGATCTGTGTCTGTTGCTAAGCGAACAGAGGATAGAGCCTTCGCTATACTTTGCGCTGACACATAAAATACAACCCCGTGTCTAAGAACAAGTCTAGATGTATAAGATTTTTAGGGGAAAGATAGTTAATCGATGGTATTACTATTAATAATGATTCCTTACGGGTCTTAGTCGCATGACCCTCCGCTGGAGCCATTAGTCATATGCCAGAAGCCTTCCGCTGGCTTATCGGTTCACATCTTCTTTTGAAACTAAAGATAACTACAGTTGATTTTGGTTATCGTTGGTGTTAATCACAGCCAGAGTGGGAGGGTCTCCTTCCCCAGCTCCATCGTGTTTTCTTTTTTCACGTGAGTGGGTATCTGCATTTCTTTTGTCGTTCCGTGTTTTGACATCTGCAGCTTCCCCTGGCGTGGTATTTGCATATTTTGGCCTTTAGGGTGGTACCGTCTGTGACGCTTTCCCGTTATGCTGCTGCAGTCTTTGTCTAGTGTTTCTTAGTCTTGTGTTGATGTTGCAGTCTTTGTGTCTAGAGATCTCTGATCTTGTGTTGTTGCTGCAGTCTTTGAGTATAGTTTTTCTTGGTCTTATGGAGCTGTTGCAGTCTTTGTGTCTAGTGATCTCTGGTCTTGTGTTGTTGTTGCAGTCTTTGTGTCTAGTGATCTCTGGTCATGTGTTGTTGCTTCAGTTTTTGTGTCTAGTGATCTCCGGTCTTGTGTTGTGGCTGCAGTCTTTCTGTCTAGGATCTCTGGTCTTGTGTTGTTGCTGCAGTCTTTGAGTATAGTATTTCCTGGTCTTGTGGTGGTGGTGTGGTCTTCGTGACTAGTGTTCCCTGGTCTCGTGCTGGTTTTTCTAGCCTTTGTGCTGCTGTTGCGGTCTTTGCTAAGCGTTTATGTGATTCATGGTACTTATTATATTTTTTGTCTTCCCTCTAGTTTTCTCGGTTTAATTACGTTTGATTTATTACACACACTGACTCACACGAATACAGTAAAACAATAAATAAATCATTATTGCATATTTCGGCTTTACTCTGAAGTAATCTTCAGCAAGAGTACCCATGTGTGCGCAGGAAAAAATAGATTTGCATATGAAGATTACTGTTTTATCAGTAAGACTATTCATCTCATCATAAGAAAAAAAATAGGAAACGTGCACTAAGAAGAAACAGAGAGCACTGTATGAACGACCTTGCAACATTCTACCAAAATGTATTTGAAACATTGTAGGCACAAGTCTTCAGGACACCAGATAATAATTGGATTCAGTGGGTCCATTCCCGGCACGGGTGGAAAGGTAGGACATGTCCTACCTTACACCTGCTGTCCCTGTTCACCTAGCAGCAAGTAGGTATCTGGGTGTTAGTCAACTGTTGTGGGTCGCATCCTGGAAAGTGGCAGCGTACCTTAAGTAGGGTTGGGCTTTGAAATGAGCTGAAGTAAGATAACAACTCTTACCTCGTAAAACTGATCTGTGTAAAAAAAAAAAGACACGTTGAAGAACAAGCTTTCTTCTTTTTTTTTTGGAGGGGATGGGGGGCCCAACCGCTGTTCTAATAAAAGTTCGTTGTGTAACATATGTTTTTTCCCTTTAATATTGTTAACAGATAACGTTTCTATGCAGGTCAGTAGTATATACCTCAATGTCCTGTATTCTTCCCGTCTCCCAAGGGTTCCCATACTCGTCCCGAGTCCATGGAATCTACTCTGCGCCTCCACAGCTCGACTTTACTCGCCTTTAATTTACGAGAGGAATGAGAAGAAGAGGGAGAAGAAGAATTGGAGTGATTTAAGATGACAGAGGAGGCTGATAAGAAGTCCGTATTCCCAGCAGTTAAGATGGTTGCGTTATCAATGTATAGTGTTGTCAGGCGGGGGAGGGGGGAGGGGTTGGCTGGAAGACTTCTACACCACTTTCCCCTAAGGTACGTGGGTGTAATTGTTTGTGGGGAAGGGATAGTTGTGGAGGTTATTGTTGTGGTGTTTCTGGTGATGTTGGTGATAGTGCATGGTGATGTTGGTGATGGTGGCTGTAGTGGTGATGGTGATGTTGGTGATGGGGGCTGTAGTGGTGATGGTGAGTGATGTTGGTGATGGGGGATGTAGTGCTGGTGGAAGTGTTGGTAGTGGCGGTGGTAGTACTTGTGGCTATAGTGGTGGTGAAAGTGTTAATGGTGGTGGTAGTGGTGATGGTAGTGTTGGTGGCTGTAGTGGTGGTGGTGGAGGTTTTCTTTCTCTTTTCCTCATCTTTTCCTCTTTTTTCTCCCCATTTTCTTCTTCCTCTTTCCCTCTTCCTCTTTCACTCTTTCCCTTTCCCTCTTTCCCCTTTTACTCTTTCCCTTACACTCTTTCCTTTCTCTTTTCCCCTTTCACTTTTCCCCTTTCCCTCTTCCCCTTTCCCTCTTCCCCTTTCCCTCTTCCTCTTTCCCTCTTACCCTTTCTCTTTTCCCCTTTCCTCTTTCTCTTTTTTTTTTTTTTTTCCATTTTCCCTTTCCCTATTTTCTCTTTTCTTTTTTCCCCCTCCTGCTCTTCCTTCTTCCCCTCTTCTTCCTCTCCTTCCTGCCCCTTCCTCCCCTCCCCATCAGTCACCAACACCTCCTCATTATCGACTTCCAGAGTCAAAGATTTCTCTACCCCTTCCCTTTTCATCCACCGTCCTCCCCCATCTCTGCTTCCCTCCCCATCTTCCCCTTCCATCCCCTCCCCACTTCCCCTCTCAGTCTCCGCTCCCTGCTATCTTGTTTGAACTAGGACGTAGATTTTCTCAGTGCATACCATTAGAGCCCTGGGGGAGGGGGAGGGAGGAGAGGGGAGGGGAAGGGTGGGAAGGGGAGGATAAGCCCTAAGGGTCATGCAGTCCTTAGCGAATGGAAGGCAAAAGAAGATTAATTCAAGATGAGGGTAGTTCCAATTCCTTGAATCAAGAACCCTTGCCAGCATGATATTAACCCCCCTCCCTTTCCCTTTGAAAGATATAATTTATGTGGAATAATGAACGGATGAATTTAGTGAAGCCTCTGACAGTTTAGTGAAGCCTCTGAGAGTTTAGTGAAGCCTCTGACAGTTTAGTGAAGACTCTAGGGAAGAGTTTATTGAAGACTCTGGAGAGGAATTTAGTAAAGCCTCCAGCGAGGAGTCTAGAGAGAGCCTATTGAAGCCTGTAAAGAGGAGAGTATTTGCCAAAGAATAAAAGAACAGATTTAGGGAGAGGAAATCCTCGTCTAACGAACCTGTGAAGTTCAACAGCAGAGTTACACAGCTGAAACAAGACCTGCAGCACTGGCTAGACTGCACCTGCCTGCAGCACTGGCTAGACTGCACCTGCCTGCAGCACTGGCTAGACTGCACCTGCATGAGGCACTGGCTAGACTGCAACTGCCTGCAGCACTGGCTAGACTGCACCTGCCTGCAGCACTGGCTAGACTGCACCTGCCTGCAACTGCTAGACTGCACCTGCATGAGCACTGGCTAGACTGCACTGCCTGCAGCACTGGCTAGACTGCACCTGCCTGCAGCACTGGCTAGACTGCACCTGCCTGCAGCACTAGCTAGACTGCACCTGCCTGCAGCACTGGCTAGACTGCACCTGCCTGCAGCACTGGCTAGACTGCAACTGCCTAAAACACTGACTAGACTGCACCTGCATGAGACACTAGCTAGACTGCACCTGCCTGCAGTACTGGCTAGACTGCACCTGCCTGCAGTACTGGCTAGACTGCACCTGCCTGCAGCACTGGCTGATGACTGCACCTGCCTGCACTGCACCTGACTGCTGAGACTGCTACCTGCCTGAAGCACTGGCTGGACTGCACCTGCCTGAGCACTGGCTGACTCTGCAGCTCTGCCTGCCTAGCACTGGCTGACTGACCTGCCTGCAGCACTGGCTGGACTGCACCTGCCTGAAGCACTGGCTGGACTGTACCTGCCTGAAGCACTGGCTGGACTGTACCTGCCTGAAGCACTGGCTGGACTGTACCTGCCTGAAGCACTGGCTGGACTGTACCTGCCTGAAGCACTGGCTGGACTGTACCTGCCTGAAGCACTGGTGACTGACCTGCCTGAAGCACTGGCTGGACTGACCTGCCTGAAGCACTGGCTGGACTGTACCTGCCTGAAGCACTGGCTGGACTGTACCTGCCTGAAGCACTGGCTGGACTGCACCTGCCTGAAGCACTGGCTGGACTGTACCTGCCTGAGCACTGGCTGGACTGCACCTGGCCTGAAGCACTGGCTGGACTGTACCTGCCTGAAGCACTGGCTGGACTGTACCTGCCTGAGCACTGGCTACTGCCCCCTGAGCCCTGAGACTGTACCTGCCTGAAGCACTGGCTGGACTGTACCTGCCTGAAGCACTGGCTGGACTGTACCTGCCTGCAGCACTGGCTGGACTGCACCTGCCTGAAGCACTGGCTGGACTGTACCTGCCTGAAGCACTGGCTGGACTGTACCTGCCTGAAGCACTGGCTGGACTGTACCTGCCTGAAGCACTGGCTGGACTGCACCTGCCTGAAGCACTACTGGACTGTACCTGCCTGAAGCACTGGCTGGACTGCACCTGCCTGAAGCACTGGCTGGACTGCACCTGCCTGAAGCACTGGCTGGACTGCACCTGCCTGAAGCACTACCTGGACTGTACCTGCCTGAAGCACTGGCTGGACTGCACCTGCCTGAAGCACTGGCTGGACTGTACCTGCCTGAAGCACTGGCTGGACTGCACCTGCCTGAAGCACTGACTGGACTGCACCTGCCTGAAGCACTGGCTGGACTGCACCTGCCTGAAGCACTGGCTGGACTGCACCTGCCTGAAGCACTGGCTGGACTGTACCTTCCTGAAGCACTGGCTGGACTGCACCTGCCTGAAGCATGGCTGACTCACCTGCCTGAGCACTTGACTACCTGCCTGAAGCACTGGCTGGACTGCACCTGCCTGAAGCACTGGCTGGACTGTACCTCCTGAAGCACTGGCTGGACTGCACCTGCCTGAAGCAATGGCTGGACTACACCTGCCTGAAGCACTGGCTGACTGACCGGCCTGAAGCACTGGCTGAATGCACCTGCCTGAAGCACTGGCTGGACTGCACCTGCCTGAAGCACTGGCTGGACTGTACCTGCCTGAAGCACTGGCTGGACTGCACCTGCCTGAAGCACTGGCTGGACTGCACCTGCCTGAAGCACTGGCTGGACTGCCTGCCTGAAGCACTGGCTGGACTGCACCTGCCTGAAGCACTGGCTGGACTGCACCTGCCTGAAGCACTGGCTGGACTGCACACGCCTGAAGCACTGGCTGGACTGTACCTCCCTGAAGCACTGGCTGGACTGCACACGCCTGAAGCACTGGCTGGACTGCACCTGCCTGAAGCAATGGCTGGACTGCACCTGCTTGAAGCACTGGCTGGACTGTACCTGCCTGAAGCACTGGCTGGACTGCACCTGCCTGAAGCACTGGCTGGACTGCACCTGCCTGAAGCACTGGCTGGACTGCACCTGCCTGAAGCACTGGCTGGACTGCACCTGCCTGAAGCACTGGCTGGACTGTACCTGCCTGAAGCACTGGCTGAAATGCACCTGCCTGAAGCACTGGCTGGACTGCACCTGCCTGAAGCACTGGCTGGACTGTACCTGCCTGAAGCACTGGCTGGACTGCACCTGCCTGAAGCACTGGCTGGACTGTACCTGCCTGAAGCACTGGCTGGACTGCACACGCCTGAAGCACTGGCTGGACTGCACCTGCCTGAAGCACTGGCTGGACTGCACCTGCCTGAAGCACTGGCTGGACTGCACCTGCCTGAAGCACTGGCTGGACTGCACACGCCTGAAGCACTGGCTGGACTGTACCTCCCTGAAGCACTGGCTGGACTGCACACGCCTGAAGCACTGGCTGGACTGCACCTGCCTGAAGCAATGGCTGGACTGCACCTGCCTGAAGCACTGGCTGGACTGCACCTGCCTGAAACACTGGCTGGACTGTACCTGCCTGAAGCACTGGCTGGAATGCACCTGCCTGAAGCACTGGCTGGACTGCACCTGCTTGAAGCACTGGCTGGACTGTACCTGCCTGAAGCACTGGCTGGACTGCACCTGCCTGAAGCACTGGCTGGACTGCACCTGCCTGAAGCACTGGCTGGACTGCACACGCCTGAAGCACTGGCTGGACTGTACCTCCCTGAAGCACTGGCTGGACTGCACACGCCTGAAGCACTGGCTGGACTGCACCTGCCTGAAGCAATGGCTGGACTGCACCTGCTTGAAGCACTGGCTGGACTGTACCTGCCTGAAGCACTGGCTGGAATGCACCTGCCTGAAGCACTGGCTGGAATGCACCTGCCTGAAGCACTGGCTGGACTGCACCTGCCTGAAGCACTGGCTGGACTGTACCTGCCTGAAGCACTGGCTGGACTGCACCTGCCTGAAGCACTGTTCAAGCCACTGCATTGTGACTTGTATTTTTGTGGAATAAATAAAAGTTCTTCTTGGGATTGAATCTCGTGGATCGCTGTTTGTTGCTGATATAAAAACTAATATGGGGGATACTTAACCTGGGATACCAGAGAGAGACTCCGTGTAGATCAAAAGAGGCTAAAGAGGACAGTAGAGAAATGAGTACACAGAAGTTCAGAGATAATAAAGGCACAGTAATGATGATCGGAGAAGAAAGACCAGCGACGGAGTACAGCCGTATTGGTGAATGGGGTGATGGAAGTTACCCTTCCTCTTTCTTCGAAACAAACATTATTATTACCCATTTCCCAGGCGTTGTATGTACCCTGTGGGGTTATGAGCGCTTCTCCCATCTCTCAGTGTTATCCCCTTTTTGCTTTGCTATTTCCTATTCTCTCTACTCCCTCTCCGTTTTGCACCATAGACTCCACTTCCAGTCCATTTCCTATTTCTCATCATTCTCACCTCCCCACTCCCTCTCCTCACAAATCTTTACCTTGGTACAGTAATTAGACTTGATCTTCCTCACGACACCATGATACATACAATAACGGCATAACCATGGAACCATCGCTAACTAGTCCCCTCAAACAACCCAACTGCTGCATAATATACGAGGCAGTTTTAAGACAATTGTATCTAGTCCACGACGCTGTCAGGGCCATCGGTGCTAGGGTGATACTTGAGCGAATAATATACAGGAATCGCTGAGGAAGAGAGAGAGAGAGAGAGAGAGAGAGAGAGAGGAGAGAGAGAGAGAGAGAGAGAGAGAGAGAGAGAGAGAGAGAGAGAGAGAATGTTTGAAACTCTCTGAATTACTAATGCTTAGAAAGACCTGCAGAGATGTGTGTGTGTGTGTGTGTGTGTGTGTGTGTGTGTACTCACCTAGTTGTACTCACCTAGTTGTGGTTGCAGGGGTCGAGTCATAGCTTCTGGCCCCGCCTCTTCACTGGTCGCTACTGGGTCACTCTCCCTGCGCCATGACCTTTATCATACCTCTTCTTAAAGCTATATATGGATCCTGCCTCCACTACATCACTTCCCAAACTATTCCACTTCCCGACCACTCTGTGACTGAAGAAATACTTCCTAACATCCCTGTGATTCATCTGAGTTTTCAGCTTCCAACTGTGTCCCCTTGTTGCTGTGTCCCATCTCTGGGACATTCTGTCTCTGTCAACCTTGTCAATTCCTCTCAGTATTTTATATGTCGTTATCATGTCCCCCCTATCTCTCCTGTCCTCCAGTGTCGTCAGGTCGATTTCCCTTAACCTCTCCTCGTAGGACATACCCCTTAGCTCCGGGACTAGTCTTGTTGGAAACCTTTGCACTTTCTCTAGTTTCTTTACATGCTTGGCTAGGTGTGGGTTCCAAACTGGTGCTGCATACTCCAATATGGGCCTAACGTACACAGTGTACAGGGTCCTGAACGATTCCTTATTAAGATGTCGGAATGCTGTTCTTAGGTTTGCTAGGCGTCCGTATGCTGCAGCTGTTATTTGGTTAATGTGCGCCTCAGGAGATGTGTCTGGTGTTATACTCACCCCAAGATCTTTTTCCTTGAGTGAGGTTTGTAGCCTCTGTCCCCCTAGACTGTACTCCGTCTGCGGTCTTCTTTGCCCTTCCCCAATCTTCATGACTTTGCACTTGGTGGGGTTGAACTCCAGGAGCCAATTGCTGGACCAGGCTTTGCAGCCTGTCCAGGTCCCTTTGTAGTTATGCCTGGTCCTCTTCCGATTGATTTCTTCTCATCAACTTCACATCATCTGCAAACAGGGACACTTCGGAGTCTATTCCTTCCGTCATGTCGTTCACAAATACCAGAAACAGCACCGGTCCTAGGACTGACCCCTGTGGAACCCCACTAGTCACAGGCGCCCACTCTTACACCTCGCCATGTACTATGACTCGCTGCTGTCTTCCTGACAGGTATTCCTTGATCCATTGTAGTGCCTTCCCTGTTATCCCTGCCTGGTCCTCCAGCTGTGTGTTCGTGTGTGTGTGTGTGTGTATATACATCACCCCTGTGAGTGTACAGTCACCAGCATGTGTTGTACAGTCACTAGTGTGAGTACATAGTCACCACAATGTGCGTACAGTCACCAACATGTGTGTCGAGTCAATATCATCTGATGCGAGTCACTAAAATGAGAACTTTCTCTCAGCTTTCACCGAGACTAAAGAAGAGGGAGAACTTTCCCTTAGAAATTTCTCCTCAGGAGTTTCCTTCCTCAGAACCTTTCCCTCGGAACTTTCCCCTCGGAACTACTCCCCTCAAAACTTCTCCCCTCGGAACTTTCCCTTCCGAACTTTCACTATTACTGAAGCAGGTGCCTGAAAACGTTTACCTAAACATAACTTTCACTAATAATTAATGAAGGTATTAGAAAACTTTTACTTCTACCAACTTTCTCTAATGTTGAACGAAAGTATCGGAAATGTTTCACAATTTAACTTTCACCAATAATGAGTGAATACCGCAGCAAAAAAAAAAAAAAAAAAAAAAAATTGAACGTGTGAATGGAAAAAAACATTTACAAGACTTTAAAAATACATCAGAAATATTATATTTATTTATGGGGAAGCGCTAAGCCTGTAAGGGTAACACAGCGCCTGGGAAAATGGACGACAATGAGAAATGATTCAAGAAAAAAAAGTGCCTTGGTTTTCTTCAATCAAGAGCCCTTCACCAGAATCAAGGCGCCTCCCATTGCCCTTGAAGCGAGATATGTGAAGATATACCCAGGTTCGCTGTGTAAACTAACCCACAAACTGGCCTAACGAACCCACAAACTGGTCTAACGAACCCACAAACTGGCCTAACGAACCCACAAACTGGCATAACGAATCCATAAATTTGCAAAACGAACCAACAAACTGGCATAACGAACCCACAAACTGGCATAACGAACCCACAAACTGGCATAACGAACAAACTGGCGTAACGAACCCACAAGTTGGTATAATGAACCCACAAGTTGGTATAATGAACCCATAAGCTGGCATAACTAACCCACAAACTCACATAATGAACCCACAAGCTGGCATAGTGAGCCCACAAGCTGGAATAACTAACCCACAAACTCACATAATGAACCCACAAGCTGGCATAGTGAGCCCACAAGCTGGCATAACTAACCCACAAACTCACATAACGAACACAAAAATTCGCATAACGAACCCACAAACTCGCATAAAGATCCCGCAGACTCGCATAACGAACACACGAACTCGCATAACGAAACCACAAACTTGCATAACGAACCCAGAAGCTCGCATAGCGAACTCAGAAGCTCATATAGCGAACCCATACCCTTAGGCTGTAACTCTCACCCCAGAATAACGAACACACTCACTAAATAGAAACCAAATATTCACTAAATGAACCAATAATCTTGCTAAATGAACCCAGTGTTTGCTGAACGAACTCACAAGCGACGTTGAACGAGTCCACACTCTAGTTATATAAACTTACACGCTTGCTAAACGATCCCTTAGATTTTGTGAGGTAAATGTATCTCTCCCTTTCTTTCCCTGAAGCCTGAGCTGTAAACGAACTAGCTACACGAATAACACACGCCGCGGGCTGCTCACGAACCCACACGCTCTCTAACTGAACCCTCAAGTTCCGGGAGGGTACGAATCACAGCCACAACAATCTGTGCCTAGGATCCAACCCCACGAAACCAGAGGTTGGCAATTCTTTAAAGTTATTGCAGCTAAACTGGTTAGTGGGTTTTATTGAGGTTCCGTGCGGGAGAATACTCTCAGGTGAGTAGGGAAAGAGGGGCCAGGGACGGGAAGAACAGGAGGAAGAGGAAGAGTAACGGGAAGAACGAAAGGAGGGCAGGAAGTTGGTCAAAGATGAGAGTTGAAGCAAGAGAGATGTAAAGGAGGAGAAACGGAGTCCAGGAAGAATAGGGTTTATCCAGAAATTTGGGGAATATCAGAATTAAAGTGTGAAAAATATGAGGAAAAAATAGAAAAAGAATAAGAGAGGAGAAGAGAAGAAGGAAATGGAGGGAGATTTGTCCCAAGGTCAATAAAAGGAAAAGGAGCCGGATTATTAGTCCTTGTTTGTCTCCTTTTGAACGGGGGAGGAGTGAGAGAGAAAGAGTGAGAGAGGAAGGGAGGAAAGAGAGAAAGAGAGGAGAAAGAGAAATGAGGGGAGAGAAAAGAAGTGAAAGAGAAAGAGTGAGAGAAAAGAAGAGGTGAGAGAGAGAAGAGAGAGGGAGAGGAAAAGTGAGAGAGGAGGGAGTGAGAGAGAGAGAGAGTGGGAAAAAGAGGGAAGAGTGAAAAAGAGGAAGAGTGGAGGGGGGAGAGAAGAGAGTGAGAGAGAGAAAGAGTGTGAGAGAGAGAGAGAAGAGTGGGGAGAGAGTTTTACAGTTTAACTCTCCTTTTTTTCTACCCCCCTTTATTCCAACATATGTGTTCAAATCCGATTTTACCTTTAAAATTCACCCTTTTTTTAGCTCATTTATTTTATACTGCCTCCATACTGATATATATACATATATTAGGAGCAGTGTTTCGGTGTGAGGGGTGTTTCAGTGTAAGGGCAGAGTACACAACACACAAAAAAAATATATATATATATATATATATATATATATATATATATATATATATATATATATATATATATATTTAAATTGTGTGTGTCTTGTTTCAAATATTGTGTTGGGGGTGTAAACCTGCCCCCTTTTTTGCCCATACTTCCTCCCTGTTTTCTCCTTTAAAGAAGGCCACCCTCATAACTTCCAAAAATTATTCCCGAATTTTGCTGGAAATACTTCCAACATTCTTATTAATTCCTTCCATCTTGTCCCCTTTTTTTCCCCCAAATCTGTCTCCCACTTTGTTTCCCCGTATTTAATTTGTTATATGTCCCCTACCTCCCCGTCCTCCAGTGTGTCATGTTTTCCTTTTAAACCCCCCGTAGGACAAACCCCCCTTTTGGGTGTTTTTGCAAACCTTTTTTCACTTTCCATTTTCACATGTTATTGGTGTGGGTTCCAAAGGCGGTGCTGCAACTCCACATATGCTCAACGTACATGACAGGTCAACGATTCCTTTTAAGATGCGAGCTGTCTTAGGTTTGCTCAGCCCCATACTGCGAGCATCCTTTGCTATGTGCCTCAAGATTCGTCTTGTCATACTCCCCCAAGATCTTTCTTGATGCAGGTTGCAGTCTGCCTCTAGGCTGACTGTTCGGTCTTCTTTCCCTTCCCCTCTCTCATGACTCTTCACTTATCGGTCTACATCAAAACACGGGCCAGGTCCTTGTTATACCGAAGTCCTGTACTCCTACCACCCCGGCCTTCTCCACTACCAGGCGTCCTACCTTGACCTCACTTTAGGACCTGGCAGTCCTAACCTGACCTAGCTTCAGAATCTGCTAGTACTTCCCTGACCTAACTTTAGAACCTGGCAGTACTTTCCCTGACCTGACTCCGAGACCTGGAAGACTTAACCTGACCTAGCTTCAGAACCTGCTGGTCCCACCCTGACCAGACTTGAAGACCTGACAGTCCTAACCTGACCCGGGCACAGCTATACCGTGCCAGGCACTAAGCGTCAGCTATAAAATTCTAATGGGACTATAAACCGCCGGCAGTTATCATGACATATATTGTGACTACTCAAAAGGACAGTTTGGCAGAGGGCGCGTCAACAGATATCAACCATTGCACATGACACGATGGCAGGGGATGGAAAGAGATGGCAGAGGATGGAAAGAGATTGCAGGGGATGGAAAGAGATGGCAAGGAATGGAAAGAGATTGCAGAGGATGGAAAGAGATGGCAGGGGATGGAAAGAGATGGCAGGGGATGGAAAGAGATGGCAGGGGCTGGAAAGAGATGGCAGGGGATGGAAAGAGATGGCAGGGGATGGAAAGAGATGGCAGGGGAAGGAAAGAGATAGCAGGGGATGGAAAGAGATGACGGGGATGGAAAGAGATGGCAGGGGATGCAGAGAGATGGCAGGGGATGAAAAGAGATGGCAGAGAATGGAGAGAGATGACAGAGGATGGAAAAAGATGGTTGGAGATTGGGTGTTCGAGGGAGAATAGGTAAGTCATAGGGTGGGATGTATACTCTTTCTCTCTCTCCACACACACACACACACACACACACACACACACACACACACACACACACACACACATAAAACAAGTTCTGATAAATCAATCATCTGGACACAAATTAATTGCAAATTTTATGAGTCCTTGACTACGTTATAAGAGTTTACTAACAGTAGTCTTCTCTGTCTCTCTCCTCAGGTGAGTGAGCGCCCGTGTTTACACATCTGGGAGACAACGGCTCTCCCACACCATCCCAGCCTCGATTCTGAGTATTAAAAGAAATGGATTGGCTGAGAGCATGCATAGTTTATTTTGTATAAGAGAAATACTGGACGAAAGGTTGTAAAAATTATAGTAGGGAATAAACCTGTTCAGTATAATGGGTTGTGTTTGGTACAACTATTGTTGAAAAAGTAAGGGGTAAGACAGAAAGTAGGATGTTAGGCAGAAAGTAGGGTGTTAGATAGAAAGTAGGATGTTAGGCAGAAAGTAGGGTGTTAGGCAGAAAGTAGGGTGTTAGGCAGAAAGTAGTATGTTAGGCAGAAAGTAGTTTGTTAGGCAGAAAGTAGGATGTTAGGCAGAAAGTAGTATGCTAGGCAGAAAGTAGTTTGTTAGGCAGAAAGTAGTTTGTTAGGCAGAAAGTAGGGTGTTAGGAAAAATAGATAAATTATAGACTTGTGCAAGATTCGTGTACCTTTATTCTGGAAACGTTTCGTCACGCAGTGACTTCTTCAGTCTAGAGCAAAGTGAAAGATGAGGAGTTTGAGGTAATCTGTCCCTCAGCCTGGTGTCGATATGTTCACATCGACTCCAGACTGAGGGACTGATTACCTCAAATTCATCATCTTTCACGTTTCCTGGCATCGGACTGACGGAGCCACTGCGTGGCGAAACGTTTCTAGATATAGATACCCAAACCTTGCACAAGTGTATAATTTAGCAACTTGACGGTTTTGAAAACAGTTTATTTACAGGCGGAATAGAGGATTTAAAACCAAATATTTACATTGAAACATGTAAGTGAATAGTACTTAGAAAAGAGAAAGGGAGCGTTTTCTGCATTTATTAGCCGAGAAAGGCTGATGATAAGGTGGATAAGTAGCAATGTGGCAGATGTTGCAAATGTATTTAAAAGTGTGTCATGCTAAGAGTATGTTACATTCTATTCGGCGTATGTGACACCCATATAGACATGCCTCCCAACCAACAAATCAGGTGCTAAGGGTTGAAAGAGCAGGGGACCCATCGTTATAGCAGTACCTCGGTTCAACCAACCAGTCACGAGAAATCCCACCAAAGGTGTGAAGCGATGTGGTAAACTGGTGATGTGGTAAACTGTTGGTCGTCACGGGTCACCGTGTATTGTGCTTGCATTTGCCTCATTATACATAGCTGTAAATACTGTACATATATTAATTCATTTTCTGCTGTCTTTTTGCTCGTTCCTGAGTGGTTATCGCATTACGGCCAGGTGTGCAGGCCACATTTACACCTGCGTACCGAATGAAAAGGGACTAAGCTAATAAATGCAGTGAAGATTTATACGGAGTGAGAGACTCAGGTTAGTGAATGTAGGATAAAGGGAAGGGATTGTTTTCCAGTAAAGACAGACATTAAACAGCGATGTGTGAGGTTACCATGGTTGTTTAACACACTTATAGATGGCTGTCATATTATTCATGCAACACAATACCGAGAAGTTCATGAATAAGAAACGTTTGCAATACTTGAGTATCTTAATTTTCGCAACATTTCAACAATAAAGATACCCGAGTGTTGCAAATGTGTCTTAGTTATCATATTTGCTGATAAGGCTGCAAAACAAGTAAACACTGGTGTGATGGAGAAAGCCATTAAAATACAAAGAAACTAATAGAAAGTGGGAGTTGTCACAGTTGCTCTTTGCCGATGACGCGGTACGTTTGTGAGATTCTGAAGATAATTTGCAAGGGTGCAGGAATTTGGAAAGGTATGTAAAAGAAGGAAATTAAAAGCAAAGATATTAAAGACCAAGGTGGAGGGTAACAAGTCAGGGCAATGAAAGATTAGATATTAGAGAGAAGGGAGGAAGAAATGGAGAAGTGCATGATGGCAGATGTGGAACTTACTTCCCCATCACCCCCACTTTTCCCTAACGCCTCCTCCCCTCACCCCAGCTTCCCCCTCATCCAACATCCCCCTCATCCCACTTCTCCCCCACATCTCACCTCTCCCTCTCACCCCACTTTCCCCCTTTCACCCCACTTCCCTTCGCCCAACTTCCCCCTCACTCCCCTTCTCCCAATCATTAATTTTATCACTGTGACCGCAGTTCTCCTCCTTATTCACTTCATCAATAAGGATCAATTTACCGATGTTGCTAATAGGATCCCCGCCCTTAGAGAACCACTTGTAACGAGGCTCATACCACACACAAGACATCATTAATTATCTTGACGGTATCGGCTGAGTGGGAAGGAGAGGGAGGGGGAGAGGGTGTGGAGGAGAGGGTGGGGGAGAGAGGGAGGAGGAGACGGAGGGGGAGTGGGTGGGGAGGCATGGTTTGGATGGCTAGGGGGATGGTGGGTGGTAAGGAGAGGATGGGGAGGAGTGAGTGGGGATTAGATAATGGGGAGTTAATGGAGTGGGTATGAGATAATGGGGAGTGAATGGGGATTAGATAATGGGGAGTTAATGGAGTGAGTGGGAATTAGATAATGGGGAGTTAATGGAGTGAGTGGGAATTAGACAATGGGGAGTTAATGGAGTGAGTGGGATTAGTTGATGGGGAGTGAGTGGGAATTAGATGATGGGGAGTGACTGGTGATTAGATGATAGGGAGTCGATGGGGAGTAGGGATTAGATGATGGGGAGTTGATGGGTAGTGAGTGGGGATTAGATAATGAGGGAGTTGATGGGGAGGAGAGGGTAGGACGGAGAGGCTGGGAAGGAAACGATGGAGAGGGGAGATAAGAATGGATGCAGAAATGAGGGGAAGAAGTGCATGTTAATAAACATAATAGAGAAAAATAGGAGAAAGGGAAAATAGGGTTAAAAAATATAAGAAGAGGAAAGGAGGAAGTAAGAAGATGAGGAAAGGAGAAGAAAAAAGTAGTTGGAGAAGAAGTCGAAAAAAGTGGGGAGTGGTGACAAGGAGGGGAGGGAGAAAGTGAAGGAAAAGAGGGGAAAATGGAAGGTGAGTCATGGAGAGGATCCCCTGGACGATACATTGTTCCCTCACCACTTACTGCAACACACACTGTCCTCTCCCAGGCTGCTGGGTGGGTGGGTGGCAGGGGTGGGTGGCTTTGGGTGGCTGGGTGGTTTGCAGGGTGGGCGACAGGGTGGGTGGTTTGGTGGGTGGCATTTGTAGGTGGCTGGGTATGGGGCAGGATGGGTGACAGGGTAGATGACAGGGTGGGTGGCAGGGGTGGGTTACTTGGGTGGCTGATGGGTAACAGGTGTAATTCTCTCTCTCTCTCTCTCTCTCTCTCTCTCTCTCTCTCTCTCTCTCTCTCTCTCTCTCTCTCTCTCTCTCTCTCTCTCTCTAGAATACAATACAATAGAATAGAAAAACATTAATCTAGTAGAGGCAGTTGTAGTTCACGTCTTCCATCCACTTATTTCCTGTAAATTCCAATGTATTGTTCCTATATGGTTGGGGAAGAGCAATGTATTGTTCATATATGGGTGGGGGAGAGCCTTCTGCTTCACTATCCTTGATTCACACAACCTAGATAACGCATGACAGCCCTTAATCTAGAGAGAGAGAGAGAGAGAGAGAGAGAGAGAGAGAGAGAGAGAGAGAGAGAGAGAGAGAGAGAAGTTTTTCTCAGGAGATAGCCTCAGTGTGGTCTCCCAGGTCATCTGGTTATTGTCTCTCTCACCTACTACATCTTTCCTCTTCCTTCCTTCCTCCCTACCACGCTTACGACAGTATCCATAACATTTTTCTCATGTTCTTTCTCTCTCCCTCCCTATCTACCCTTCCTCTCCCTCACTACCACCCTTACTTTCTCTCTCTACCTCCCTCACAATACCCCGGCCAACAACGTGTTACCCTGCTATGCTCATCGACATGCGGAAGCAGTCCTTGCCAATGAAGTTTTGAGTACCTCCTCCACACTTACAAGTCGGCTTCCAGTGTCATTAATGTTCCCAGTAGTGCCACAATGGACCATCTCTGGGGGGCATGTCGCTGGGGGGAGGAGGGGACGGCTCTCTCAGATGCATTTGAAAATTGAGTTTAGCCAGAAATGGGGAGCGCCGACCCCCTTTCCCCTAACCCTTATCCCTCACCCTATGCCCTTTGTCCCGAAGCCTGGCAAGGGTATCATATTCGTGCCTTGTTCTCTTCAGTAACTTTTACGATGTGATCGTGTCTCCTCTGGGTCTTCCGTACTCCAAGGTCGTCAGGTTAGTTTCGTACATTTCGTTATGTATGACAGTAATGGCATATAGTACCTTCAAGTTGACGAGTGAGACAAATGTGCTACACTTTATTCTGAAGAAGTTTCGTCAGTAGGTGGTGAACACTTTCGTCCATCCTAAGGGACTGATTACCTGTCTCCAGCTTCTACACCTCTATTACCCTTTGTATTAAATTGGCTAACGAAACGTCTTAAGAATAATGATATCCAGGTGTTGCAGCTGTGTGTCTCATTCATTTCCTTATGTATTCTTCTCTGTCAATCGCCACATTGCAGGTCCGTGTTCTTAACTAGAAGAGAGGTAGACAAATGCAACTCATCAGACGCCCCGTGGATATTTGATGAGCTGAAATGAGGCACAACTCGTCCTCACTCGTCCTCACTCGTCCTCATGCGTCAAAGGTGCCTCGAAGCCTCACTATATCATCCTCACAGACACTTTGGCTCAAAATACCAGAAGCAAAAAAATTTCGAAGATAGTGACATGTAGGGTAGTCAACCACGCTGCCGACCCCTACTTAATCCACAACACAGACATCGCGCCACCTTATGGGCTTCAGGCTTCAGGTGTGTTTTTTTAAATCACTCGTATGTACCAGTTTAAGAGGTTTATACCATAGTTATTTTGCTATTGTTGAGAAGAATTTACTCCGAACGAGAAATGACTCGATAAAGTACTTCACAGAGCGAGGCATTACTTGACGACGATCTTCACAGAGCCAAACATGACTGGACAAAGATCTTCACAGAGCCAAACATGACTGGACAAAGAACTTCACAGAGCCAAACATGACTGGACAAAGAACTTCACAGGGCGAAGCATGACTGGACAAAGATCTTCACAGGGCGAAGCATGACTTGATAAAAGCTGTACTGAGAGAGAAACGTCGCCCCAACATCGGGTATCTTCACAGCTGCTGATACCACGCAATTCACCACCAAATTTTCCAACTTTATTAGAATTGAGTTTCTACTGAAAAGTAAGTTGACATTCCTGCTGTCCATAACTCCTGCAACAACAGCGTTGCTCTTAGCAACAAGTGGACGAATAGAAAGTCATTAACAATAGCCTAATAATACTCTTGTTCGTAGAACCGAAATTGTTTTTGAAAAATAAAATTATATTTTATTAAAATCATTGGGAGATGCTTTACTATCTCGCTCTCGTAGGTAGTCACCCAGAACCTTGGGTAATAGGAGGAAACTAGGTTTTGATCCAAGGAAGGAGAGGATAGCTCCAGTTCTTTGAATCGAGAGCCCTTCACCAGACTCAAGCAAGAAACAACACAAATATATATGTGTGTGTTTATATATATATATATATATATATATATATATATATATATATATATATATATATATATATATATATATATATTTTATATATTATATGCGTCAGGTATAATGTATATTATCGGGAAGATGAAATATATATTTTAGTGAATTGGTTAAAATTTAGGTGAAGTGTGTGCGAATAATTTTTTGGGTTATTTTGTCTCCGTATTAACATTTTTATAATTCAAAACGAATTCATTGTAGTCTTGAAAAAAAAAATATATAGCTGATTAAAATTATGAGTAAAAATTCAATATACTTTTTGAACGTTTATTTGAAGTTGATAGAGAGGAAAAAAAGGGGGATTATATCTGTAAATATTTTCATACCTGGACAATTTATATTTCGGAAAGAATATAAAGTCATAAATACAGTGGAGGGGGAAGGTGAGGGAAGAGGAAACTGGGGAGATGGAGGAGTAATGGGGAGGAGAGGGGAGAGACTGGAGTAATGGGGACGAGAGGGGAAAGATGGGTAATGGGAAAGTGTTGGGATGATAAGTGATGGCAATGTGAAAAGTCTATTTCCATTAAGTACAGAACAGTAAACAACTGACATGTAAATACCTGCAATGTAACAGGTGTAGTTCTCTCTCTCTCTCTCATTCTCTCATTCTCTCTTTTCTCTCTCTAATAGAATATAATAGAAACTTATAACTACTGATGGGGAAAAGAGATGGGGAAGATACTGGGGAAGGAGTTTGTAAGGAAAGAGATCAATCTTATTAAATAATAACATAATTCTCCCCTCCATTAAGTTAATATTTAAGTTATCACTCAAGTTTTCCCCTTTGGATTCTCCAGCTTTCTCTACGCATTATTCTAATCATCCAACTTTCTCTACGCATTACTCTAATCATCCAGCTTTCTCTACGCATTACTCTAATCATCCAGCTTTCTCTACGCATTACTCTAATCCTCCAGCTTTCCCTATGCATTACTCCAATCATCCAGCTTTCTCTACGCATTACTCTAATCATCCAGCTTTCTCTACGCATTACTCTAATCATCCAACTTTCCCTATGCATTACTCCAATCATCCAGCTTTCTCTACGCATTACTCCAATCATCCAGCTTTCCCTATGCATTACTCCAATCATCCAGCTTTTTCTTCGCAATCCTCTAAACTCATTTCAAATCTTCTATTTCCTACTCTCGCTAAACTTATTTAGTATTATACACTTTTCTGAATTCAGTTAAATTTCTCTGTACGTACAATGAACAACTAAGGTCACTTGGCCTTTCCTGTACACTCCTGTACATACACTAGACTTACTTAATATTCATTTTGTATCATCCTCGTGTGTTTCAATTTTGTCTCACTAATCTCAGTAATAACTCCCCGTAAAGTCATTCTTCAGCCCTAGTCTACTTCACTCTAATCGCACTAAAATACTTTCACGATCTCACTATTAAAACCTATTTCTTTTTATTCTAATGCTCACTATTCATTCTAATGCTTACTATTCCTTCTAATGCTCACTATTCATTTTAATGCTCACTATTCATGCTAATCTAATGCTCACTTCATTCTAATGCTCACTATTCATTCTAATGCTCACTATTCATTCTAATGCTCACTATTCATTCTAATGCTCACTATTCATTCTAATGCTCACTATTCATTCTAATGCTCACTATTCATTCTAATGCTCAGTAATCTTCTTGCCAACTCTGAATCAACTCAGTTGCCACTAATTCAAAATCTCTAATCTTACTTTTATGATAATTTCTGCCTATTCATTCTAGTTTTACTGATCTCATTTTGGTCTGTGGCCGTCTTCGTTGGGTCTCGAGCTGGTGGCAAAAGGAGTTTTGGGGGAATTTACATTTCCCCTCTGTTTTTATTGGCATGTGAGACCATTTGTTTCATTAACAGCATTGGCTATTGACGTTAGCGATTGGAAAACGCTTGTGTATAATCGCGAAGCAAAACGGATAAGAGCTTTTGTGTGTGTGTGTGTGTGTGTGTGTGTGTGTGTGTGTGTGTGTGTGTGGAGGTATACGTGGGATGTGGGTGGAGTGGAGGGGTTGGGAAGGGTGTTGTTGGAGATGGTATAAAGGGGTGTAGGTGGAGGAGGATGAAGAGGGCGTGGTTGGCTAGGAGAGGGGTATAATACATCTGGGATTAGTGGGTGGGGAAGGGGTACTGTTTGTTACCCGCTCATACCCCCCTCCGTGTCCCCCTTCTCCCTTACCATTGCTCATTAAACCCAACCACCTATCACCCTCCCCCCTGCAGCTCAGTATCGTTACATGTGACAGGGGAAACATATCTAGCTTTTGTTCCCACTGTTACCTATCATATGAAATAGGGTGGTAGCACACTGTTGATGTATATTCAGTTTTACTTAATACTAATGATGATTTCTTGTGTGAAACTGTGTTGGTGACACTTACAACACTTCGTAACACTCAGAACTTCAAACTACACATAAAAAGGGAAGTCACTTCACCTGGAATAGATGGCGTAGCCTGTAATACCTTCAAACTTCTCAGCCAGACTTCCAGCATCCCTCTCCTTGATCTATTTAGGTTCAGCTATGGGATAGTTTCTATCTGACCGCTGGACAGTCTCTGACTGGACCCATTCCAAAACCGAACTCTGACAAGATTTGACTCAACATCATCCTGCATGCGTAATGTACCTGAGAGAGTTGTCCTTAAAAGACTCAATGTCCAAATACAGTATTAACTCTTTCCTAATTTCTATGGTTTCCTACCTCGGAGGAGCAGCCAAATTAGCTTTGCCAAGTACTTCACCAGGCAGAACCTGGCAGAAAATGAGCTTGTGCTACTTGATTTTCACAAGAGTGCCTTCATTCGGAGCTGCTTTTGACACAGACAAGACAGATCTTAGAACATTGACCATCTGCAGTGTCAGAGGGGAAACTACTGATTAGGATCCAGGAACAGTCTCAAGAGTCAAGAGTGAAGCCAGTGCCTCACTTGTGTTTGGCACACCTCAGGGTGGAGTGCTCAGCACCTCTCTAATGAACTAATCCACAGGCTTGTATCATACATGCCTACACAAGATGTTAGTGTCTGTGACCAAGTAAACAGTTAGTTGCTCACTGTCTATTACTGCTTTCTATAGGGTGCCTAGGGTGTGTGCATGTGGGTGTGTCTATGCACCATGTAGGTTACAGTTTACAATGGGAGTTTATCCGTAAACCCTTGTTTCTTCTAGGCTTGTTGATTAGGGTCTTGTGGGAGTCCCATTACCACCATGTGAGATTACCTCATCATGTCTACACACCACACTAAATGCTCTCTATCCCTTTGATAGGGTTTTTATTGGTAGGGCTTGTATAAGCCTCCTGTACCTTTGTACAGATTTTATAACCCTATACCCCAAGTTTATATATATATATATATATATATATATATATATATATATATATATATATATATATATATATATATATATATATATATATATATATATATATGTCGTGCCGAATAGGTAAAATTTGTCAATTTGAAAGAACTCATTTAAAATTAAGTCCTTTCTAAAAAAAATCTTATAAGTTTAAAGCTATATTCTTTTCATTTATGTTAATGTAAAAATTAATAATTTTGTACCAAAAGAACCTTAAAAAACTTACCTAACATTATTATAACAAGCGCAATTTAATTATAAATTTTAGATAAGTTTACAAACAAACACAATAAAATATATATTTTCTCGTTAGGTTCAGAATGATTTTTGCGAAATTTATGCATACACAAATTTTCGCTTTCCTTATTTGGCAAGAAGAGCGTTGCTATTTAAGGTAAAATCGCAAGTTTTACCTATTCGGCACGATATGTAGAATGTGTGTGTGTTCAGTGTTACACATTATTGAAGTGTTTTACATGATGGTAGGATTGCTGGTGTCTTTTCTGTCTCATAAACATGCAAGATTTCAGGTATGTCTTGTTACTTCTACTTACACTTAGGTCACACTACACATTCATGTACAAGCATATACATATATATACACTCCCCTCTGGGTTTTCTTCTATTTTCTTACTAGTTCTTGTTCTTATTTCCTCTTATCTCCATGGGGAAGTGGAACAGAATTTTTTCTCCGTAAGCCATGCGTGTCGTAAGAGTCGACTAAAATGCCGGGAGCAAGGGGCTAGTAACCCCTTCTCCTGTATACATTACTAAAGTTGAAAACAGAAACTTTTGTTTTTCTCTTTAGGCCACCCCGCCTTGGTGGGATACGGCCAATTTGTTGAAATAATAATAATAATAATAATAATAATAATAAAAATAATAATAATAATAATAATAATAATAATAATAATAATAATAATAATAATAATAAGAAGAAGAAGAAGAAGAAGAAGAAGAAGAAATACACTCCCGACTCCCTAGACTCCCACACCAGTGTTCTTCCTATTCTGGCCCAACATCCTTCATAATAAACATGAGATGTGTGTAAATTAACCAGGATTTACCCCATGACTATTTCACCTAAGCCTCCGCGACTGCATAAGACACTGTAACATTTTTCACAGCAGTGTCACTGCTTGTGTGCTATATTTCACCTCAACGTCCACTGCCCCAGAGGAAATTGTACTATTTTACACAGCTGTGTCACTGCTGGTATTCTTTATCTCAGCGCTGCTTGAATATGTATAAATATATTTCCAGGGAGAGAGAGCTGGTTGATTCTGAGACACCAACAAGAATATTTTCTGAAAATATTTCCCTGGTATTATTTCCTCGGTATGTGGGAAATAATGACGTAACTACAGATTATAATGATGGTCGTGCTGATGATGATGAATTATGGTGATGATCAATTTATTATTATAGTGTTATTATTACAGTCGTAAGAATACTCATTCCAGGCGCGGTATTGAGAGCTATTCATTATTATCACTATGCGCAGGGTGTTTCAAATTGATGGACCCACTTTGAAAACAGTACTGCTTTGAAAGTGGGTCCATGTTTTGGAAACCCCCCGTATGATGGCTGAGGTGGGGATCAAGCAGATGACGTAAATAGAATCAAGCACTCACAGGAGAGCATCAAGCAGACTTTCTAAGAGAGCTTTCAACTAGTATTAACTTTTAAGAGAGTAGCTGACGTAAAATAGAAAGCATACTCGAGTACCTTCTTCACTCTGAACACTTGGTATGTCTTCTGGCCAGGACGTATAAAAAAAAATCCCACGATGCTTCAAGATTTTTATTTCTAAATTCTGATATTAAATAATTACACTGAGCTATCATAAACAGAGATAACATAGATATATCATTCGGATAACATATCATTCATAGATAATATGGAGATATTAGAGAATATTAAGATTATGTATGTTATATATATATATATATATATATATATATATATATATATATATATATATATATATATATATATAGATGTAGAGATAAACTCGCTATATCAGAGATTTTGTAAATATAATACGGATGTATCCTAGGTAGCAATGATATATTCTAAAATATTATAAATATAACATAGAGATAATATAGACATGAAAGCTTAGAGTAACATGTGTTTTCTTAAGCTTTGTGAGAGTGTATAGGAGAGTGACTTTCGTGGAAGATGGTAGAGTGTTGAACACTGGGAAGACAAAATTATTTATATACAACGAATGTTCCGAGGGAGAAGTGGAAGGGGAGGAAAGGGGGTAGAGAGGAAGAGATGGAAAGTGGCAGGGAGGGAGATGGGGAGGCAGGAAATAAGAGACGATGGGAGGGAGGGAGGGAGGAGAAAAGTCAAGGAATGAGTATGGGAATTAGGAAAGTATTGTTATAGGCATTGAGTGAGATAGGGAGGGAGGGTGAAAAGGAAAGAGAGAGAGATAGGAGGAGAAGGGACATTGAGGATTTTTTTTTATTTAGCTACATATTATTGGAAACATTAACAATGCTGCTACTGTATTCTAAATTTTAGTTATACAGTACGAACAAAAGCTAGCTCTGTTTCAGAGGAAGGCGAGAGGGAGAGAAGGAGGGAGTGAGGGAAGGAGGGAGTGAGGGAAGGAGGGAGTGAGGGAAGGAGGGAGTGAGGGAAGGAGGGAGGTAGAGGAGGAGAGGGGGAGGTTTCCAGGGGCCTCAATTAGGCCTGTGTAATTACAAGGCGTGAGTCGTGCACTAACTCAGCAAGTGTCTCTGGGTGGGTGTCGCGCTTAGAACTCATAACGAGGAGAGCAGGGGTCGCTGCCCCCTCTCCCATGCTAAACCTTATGCCACCCACTCGTAAGTCCGTTATTCACCTTCTTCTCCCCTTAACCTAGTTTAGAACGCTTGATCGTCAAACTAATTATTTAAGATATTAACACTTCGCAACCGATCTGGCACTTGGGGTTCAACACCTCCCCCTTCCCTCATAACCCCCCCTTCCCTCATAACCACCCCTTCCCTCCCCCTTACCCCTAGAACCCTCTTCCCCAGTGTCAGCCTTATCTACTTAAGTTATTTCTAATTGCATCAATTGTGTCAGCGTATATTAAGTCTCGATAATAAGAATTTTTTTTGGGGGTGGGGAAAAGTCTGGTGTGAGATACACCAAGTTAATGAGGTAATTTTTCTTTGTATCATGGAGGATTTTTATTTTCGATAGTCTTGATTTTAATCTTTTTAAACTATAATGAAGAGTAAGGAGATATGTTATTATGCTGATATATATTATATAATGCCTAGAGGTATATATATATATATATATATATATATATATATATATATATATATATATATATATATATATATATATATATATATATATATATATATATATATATAATTTATATATATAGTATTTATTTATTTATTTATTTATTTATTTATTTATATTTGGGTTATTATGGGTAAATAACTCACCGAGGTTAATAACACACCTGGGTTAATAACACACCGGGGTTAATAAACGGCTTCTTCTATAACTTGTGACAGTGTTAAGGGACAATCACACTTCTAAACTGCACTTTGCGTGAATATAAACTTCTTAGGGAAAAGTACCTATTTACTTACTTCACAATTAATACACTGATAGGAGAGGAAAACTAGAAGAGATATTTCAGGTCCGCCCAAGACCATCATCAAGTGGCAAATGAGAGGCTACATAACACTAATAGTGAAATCAGGATATATAAGTTTTTTTTTTTTTTTAATTTATAGGATACATAACCCCAGAAAAAATAACATTGTCACACAAGTCAAGATAATACCATACAACAGAAGTCAAGATAACGGAGTGCACAACAATAGTCAAAAGAGCACTCAACAGACATCAAAATAACAGGCCAAACAACAGAAGCCAAGAAAAACAGGACTCACGCAACAGAAGCCAAGATACTAACAGGACACACAAACAACAGAAGTCAGGCTACCTCCCTCAGTAACAGCAGTCTAACAGTTCTGAGTGAACAATGAGCGATGACCTCAGCAATTATCGCCAGGGAAGGGCGGTGAGGGCTAACGAGGTGGCTGGAGTGCCTAATTGCAGCTCTAATCAGGCCCCTAACGACCCCCTATTAGCCATAGTCTATGTGCCTAATTTACGCGCTAGTCACTGAACACTGACGGAAGACTATTGTGTTGGCTTTCCCTTGGTGCTCTTGATCCGAGGAATTGGAGCTATCTTCCCTCCCACCTTCCCCTTCTCTTCCGTCTTTCCTTCCTTCCTCAGATCAAACCTGGTTGCTTCCCAGTTCCCTCCTCCCCCATTCACCCCACCCGGGCGCGGTTTAAATCCCCCTACCTACGGGTTTAGCGCTTCCTCGTCCATCATCTGTTGCTGATAGACGTGCGGAGTCTACCAGACTCCCCCTTCGTTTATCCGTACTGTTCATTTATCCGTACTGTATCTTTTGCGTATCTTTTCCGTTTATCCGTACAAACCTCACCGTGTATATACACAATAAAGTATACCACTCTGTGTGTATATACATACACACCCTCTCAGGCTTCAGATTTCCTTACAGGTTCGAAGCTTCCAATGCTGTTTCAGGGTCTTCGGACTTCAGACTTCTACTTCAGGTTCAGAACTTCGATAACTTGTTGTTAAACTTGACTACTGTTTTCTGTTTTCTGCTTGCTGTCCCGTTATACTATATATATATATATATATATATATATATATATATATATATATATATATATATATATATATATATATATATATATATATATATATATATATACACACACTTCCGTGTATAGAGATGAGTATATTTTTTCAGTGTATATCACATAGATATGTAAATCTCTCATTATATATACGCTGAGAGTTGTGTATAGTTACCGTTAGTGAATCACCCTCCGTTGATATACCACTCACCATCCGTTGATATACCAATCAACCCCCGTTGACGTACCACTCATCCGATAATGTACCAATCACTCCGTTGATGTACCAATCACTCATCCGTTGATGTACCTTAATAAATACTTATTGTGTCGAGACTCTGAAGTAAAGAAAGCTTAATAAAATGCCATACTCAGTTACTTTAGTTACTTTCTTATGTTCTTGCCCACTAAAAGTGAAGGGTAAAAAATGTGAGCAATTTCCACTATTTTATGCCTTTTCTTTTACGCATCTGAAGAATTTCACTGATTTAAGACAGAGCTTTTTCCGATTTCATTTTAATTAAAATATTTGCTCACTGCCTCAGCAGTGGAATTTTTTAAGTCTAGCTGTCCATCTCCCTGTCTGTCTGTCTGTGTCTCTGTCTCTCTCTCTCTGTCTCTCTCTCTCTCTCTAAGCCTTTAATCTTCCGCACACGAAGATAAAAGTAGGTTGAAGACAAGCTTCAGGTCTTCTCAGCGTCATGTAAGGAAGACAATTTTCCACTTTTTCAGGTTTTTAAATCAAGAACACACAAACGAGGAAGAATCTTTAAACCCACCACCCACCCACACCCCTCCCGCCCACCAGGGACCTGTCTTCGTTCCCTCCCCCTGAAGCTCTTCCCCTCCCCTTCCCCCTTAGCACTTCCCCTGACCCCTGGCGACCGAAGTCTTAATTACGTTAGTGTCTTCAAGCGTGATATTGCTTTTCACGTCTAAATTTCCAGGGGAAAAAATGATGAGTTATTGCCACTAAATTCGTATCTATGCTTACGGTGAATTCTCAAAGCTGTGTCAATGAACACAGCAAGACTGACTGTGTGTCTGTGGCAAGGAAAGATAAACTTACTGTGTGAGAGAGAGAGATAATATAGACTGGCTTACTGAGTTTGTGAGGGACAGGTGATTCGGGCGTGGTGGGCGTGGGTATGGGCGCTGGATTATGGATACTTCAGACATCCTTCAAGTATCCAGTGTGTACACCAGACTGTTATGTACGCGGATGCCAGGATAACTTGCAAGTGTGACGTAAACTAAAGGCTGATCTAACAAGAAGCTAACCCAGGTCTATTTGTTAATGTTAGAAGTGCTGTTTAAGGTAGAGTCTTCAAATCTTGAGTGGAAGGTCTCGGTCAGATGACCAAAAGCTTCAGCTGCGGGTCATCGTATGACGAAGACCCGCGTCAGTAAACACTTGTCCTGTTTCCTGACAAACCTTACCTAACCTAACCTGACTTGCATCAGGGCCCCTAATTCCGGAGAAGCTCCAGAAGTCAACTGTAGTCCATAATGCGTCTACTGTATGAGAAAGATTTTTAAAAAATAATAATGTAGTGTAATTAAATGCAAAATAACAGTTCAAATAAAATTAAGAGGTTATTAAAGTATCATGTAGGCTAGCCGTTGCTGGTTGCCAAGAAAATGCAATAAGAACAAGAACTATTAAGATAAAATCAAAGAAAACTCAGATGAGTGTGTATACATAAACGTGTACATGTATGTGTAGTGTGACCTAAGTGTAAGTAGAAGTAGCAAGACGTACCTGAAATTTTGCATGTTTATGAGACAGAAAAGAGACACCAGCAATCCTACCATCATGTAAAACAAATACAGGTTTCCTTTTTACACTAACTAGGCAGGACGGTAGTACCTCCCCGAATGGTTGCTGTCTACCAACCTACTACCATGGAGGCAAAGAAGGAAATATACGAGAGTATAGTGGTACCAACACTCTTATATGGGTGTGAAGCATGGGTTGCAAATGCTGCAGCGAGGAGGCTGCTGGAGGCAGTGGAGATGTCCTGTCTAAGGGCAATGTGTGGTGTAAATATTATGCAGAGAATTCGGAGTGTGGAAATTAGGAGGAGGTGTGGAGTTACTAAAAGTATTAGTCAGAGGACTGAAGAGGGGTTGTTGAGATGGTTTGGTCATTTAGAGAGAATGGATCAAAGTGTGTATGCGGAGGAAGAATTCTGTTCCACTTCCCCATGGAGAATATATATATATATATATATATATATATATATATATATATATATATATATATATATATATATATATATATATATATACGCGAATAATCATATATCCTGAGCATATATACAGGAGATTATACTCAGAAAGCAGAGAGCATATTCATGTTAGTATGTCATGCAGCTTCGTGAATAAAGTTGTTGCATATTCAATTACTTTCGTGAATAACTTCATGTCAGTGGAACTCCTGTTGAAAAAGCCAAGTTATTTGGCGTGAATAAATTGGTGTAGGCGGCGGAGGGAGTAGTGTGAGGGAGGAGAGGAGGAAGGACGGAGTAGTGTGAGGGAGGGGAGGAGGAAGGAGGGAGTAGTGTGAGGGAGGGGAGGAGGAAGGACGGAGTAGTGTGAGGGAGGGAGGAGGAGGGACGGAGTAGTGTGAGGGAGGGGAGGAGGAAGGACGGAGTAGTGTGTGGGAGGGAGGAGGAAGGACGGAGTAGTGTGTGGGAGGGGAGGAGGAGGGAAGGGAAAAAGAGGGAGGGAGTAGTACGAGGAAGGGGAGGATTGAGGGAGTAGTGTGAGAGAGAGGAAGAAGGAAGGAGGGAGTAATGTGAGGGAGGGGAGGAAGAGGGAGGGAGTTGAGTGAGGGGAGAAGAAGAGAGGGAGTAATGTGAGGGAGAAGGAGAATGAAGGAGAGATAGAGAGGGAATGGTGGGGGATGGAGGGATAGATTGTGGGATGGGAAGAAGGAAGGAGGGATAGAGTAAGGGAGGGGGAGAAGGATTGCAAAGAAGTGAGAGACGGAGGATGAGGAGAGAATGTAAGAGAAGGTGTGAGGGAGGGAGAGTGGGAGATGGTAAATGAAGAGGAAGTGAGTGACAGATAGATGGAGAAAGAGAATAAGAGAGAGAGAGAGAAAGAAAGAGAGAGGGGTTGGGGGACTGAGTAAGTAAGGAAGCTACTGATGAAGGCTCTAAACACAGTACCAAAAGCTCCAACATTTTGCCACTTCTTCCTCACTTCTGCTTGTATAATACATAATTACTAACCTCAGTGTAAACCCTGAGTCTTGTTCCCTAATCCCAAGCCTGTCCCCTCCTTCCTTGTCTGCCTCTACCCCTTACCCTCTCATCCCCTCACTTTCCTTACCCTCCTCTGTGGGAGACACACAGAAAGTGAATGAGTGTGAGAGTGAGTGAGTGTCCCCCTAGATGGGGCTCCACGCTGGTGCTACATACTCGAGGGTCACTCTTACCTATTTGGTGAGCAATGATTCTTTGTTCTGATGTCAAGAGGCCATTCTTATGTTTGTTAATTTGTTGATTAGCCACCAACCATTGTTGCAGGATGACTCGTTTATTGTATTAATGGAATACAATACGGCGAGTAGATGAGTAAGACCCACTTTTACTCATATATCTTACTGCTTCCAGATGAATAAGACACATGTTCAACACTTGGGTATCTTAGCTGCTGAAACGTTTCGCTTGCGCACCAGGTTTCATTAGTCGAATACAGAGGTGATATCTAGTAAAGGTATCCATGTGTTAGACAGGTGTCTTACTCGTGTACTTGTCGAGATTGTGTACCATTCACGTAACGGAATGCTAGCTACGTGTTGGGAACCCACACAGTGTGTGTATGCGGCTTCCACAGTCTCCATGATAGTTACGTGTTAGTTACTAATGCTCCGTCTGATACCCCGTCACATACAATGGGTTCCATAGCATTTATAACAGTAACGTGAAACTTACTAATGCTCCTTCTCATACCCATCACACAGGATGGGATGCAAACAAGAGATAATGAAATCTGTCAACCTGAGCTGAGGTGTAGGTAAGGTCTAGGGGGAAAAGGGGTGGAGGAAGAGAGAAAGAGAGAGAAGAATATCCAGGGAGTAGAAAAAATATACATTCGAGTAATCACCAAAGGAGGGAAGTAGTAATCACCCGGCTGGTATAAATCAGGGATTTAAATCAGGTGGTTAGATCCAGGTTCGTATGAGAAAGCTGGTAGATTGAGGGAGGGGAGGGGGAAGGAGAATAACCCCCCCTCACTATCTCATCTTCCCTTCCACCCTTATACCTTTCTCTCCCTCTCCCTCTACCTCTCCCTCATCCCCTATTCCAGCTTCCTAAAGCCTGACTTTTAATTACACAGTGGTAAGGGGAAAGGGGTTCGTGTTCTCCCTCTTCGAAGTCTCTCACCACTTTCCCCTCAACCTCTGTCATCCCTCCCCGCTACTCCCTCATATCTGCTCCCTCTACTCTACTCCCTCATCTCCTCCACTTTTATCACTTCCCTTTCTCGCCTCTCCTCCTTCTCTTAACTCTACTTCCCTATGTAACTTATCTCACATCTTTTCTCATTTTCTAACTCTGTGTCTTCCCTGTCTCTATCGTCCTCCTTTCCATCCTCCCATCTTCCCCTCCCTCTTCATCACCCCCCTTGTCTCCTCCTCCTCTTCGTCCACCCACTCACTGTCTCCCACATTCATTATCTTTATTATTCTGTTTTAGCTGACCATTTTGTCCTTCTTTGTGTGCCTCTTTGTCAGCTGTTTTATCTGTTTTGTTGTTGTAACTCTTACTGGTGTTATTGTTTGTGTTGTGGTTGTAGTAGTTGTCGTTTTTACTGAAGTGGTGTGGTAGCTCTGTGGTGGTTTGTGTTGATGGTGAGGGAATTGGTGGTAGTGGCGGTATTTTGTGCTTACGGTGGTAGTAGTGGCGGAGATTGTGATGCTGGTAGTGGTGGTAGGTGTGGTGCTGGTAGTGGTTGATTTCATTACCTATCATCACCAGACATCTACTACTGATGTATTTCAGACCTCAAAATTACTAACAACAAAAACACACACACACACACACACACACACACACACACACACACACACACACACACACACACACACACACAAATCCGTGAATTTATTCCACTTTCATAAAGAGATTAAAGTTTATTCCGCTCTTCCTCATACACTTCTTTATGCCTCCTAAGATACGACCCCCACAACTTACTCGAGAATAAGCGACAACCTCCTGTACCTCACCGCTCTAGTAGTAACTTTCCTGACAAACTCGACACTTAGAGAAGCCTTTTTTTATCCTTAAATTTTAACCAACATTGCAGAGTACGACCCTGTTGCATGCTGATGCTCCCTCTTGCAACTTTTACTGAGAGTTGGGAAAGGGGAAAAAAAAAGATCCAGTTTATTTTTCACTTCAATTGAATTCTTCTCAGAGATTTTTTGTATATTAAAAATTCTTCTGGGGGATTTTTTTTTGTATTTCGTTACCGGAGAATTCGACGTAGAGATTTCCTCTACGACTCAGTCAGGTTCGTGAAGCATATTTTTGTCGATATGTTTCGTAGATAAGTGGTCCAGAGGACACTTGGGTATCTTTATTATGGAAACGCCGCACAGTGGCTTCATCAGTCCAATACAAGGAAAAATAGTGAAGATCAGAAGGAATTTGAGGTAATCAGTCCCTTAGCCTGGAGTCGATGTAATCAGTCCATCATTCTTGATAAGAATACAACATATGTGCGAAGAAGGAGAGTATACACTGTAGACAGGTGAGGCGAATCAGTTGTAGACTAATCCTCAGGTGGAAATTGCTTATGCCTATAGATTTTGTGCGAGCGTAGAATTCCCTGTACCAAAATACCAAGATGTTGCTGTGTCTGACACGAATGTAGTTAAATAGTTCAAAGGTCACTATTAAGGTCGAGGGACTGACCCCCCCCACCATCAAGGCCGAGGGACTGACCACCACCTATCAACGCCGTTGAGAGACTGATGGACTGTGTAGAACTTTACTCCTGTATTTCGACTCTATTTCTCGATACAGAGTTTAGTCAAGTAATAGTTCCCTCTACATAGAACAATTCTTATTAAAGCTATATTTTAGAGCAACATTTCGCTTGATGACGCTATGTTTCAGAGCAAAACATCGTCTGTTCAGTCTAGTCTTTCTGTTTAAATTGCTCTTCCCGTTACAGTTAGCCACTCCACCCTCCCGTTTACATTACTCTTCCCGTTTAAACGGTTGGAACCGTTGTATAACCCGTAGGGTTATACAACGCCTAGAATATAACAAGAATGTAACAGTAATAATCTTCCCGTTAAAGTAGCTTCTGTAGCCACCCGTTTACCTTCCCTTTGCAAGCAGCTTCCAAAGTCTCCCGTTTATCTTACCATTGAAGGCAAGCTTCACAGCCTTCCGTTTATCTTCTCGTTACAAGCAGCCTCTATGGCCTCCTGTTTATCTTCCCGTTACAAGTGACCACAGCCTCCCGTTCATCTTCTCGTTACAAGCGGCTTCAACAGCCTCCCGTTCATATTCCCGTTACCAGCGACCTCCCGTTCCTACCTCTCACACACACTCACCTCAGAGTTTTCAATCTGCTGAATATTGAACAGAGGCGCCCCGGGCCCTGGATTTCCCCTCTTATGTTGTTACTTTAACTCAAGGAGGTGAAGTGGGTGAGGGGAATTCAAGGAGGTGAAGTGGGTGAGGGGAATTCAAGGAGGTGTAGTGGGTGAGGGGAATTTAAGGAGGTGTAGTGGGTGAGGGGAATTTAAGGTGTAGTGGGTGAGGGGAATTCAAGGAGGTGTAGTGGGTGAGGGGAATTCAAAAAGGTGGAGTGGGTGAGGGAATTCAAGGAGGAGTATCTGCTGAGAGATATAATCCTCTCAGCATGCATATATATATATATATATATATATATATATATATATATATATATATATATATATATATATATATATATATATATATATATATATATATACTGATAAAAATACACCTCTCAGCATTTATAAACTGAGCATTACCTAGTTCTCAGCAGTAATTCCAAGTACCTAGCAGTATTACCAAGTGCTGAGCAGTATTACTAAGTATCCAAAAATATTACCAACCACCCAGCTGGATTATTGACCTCCTCTCTCTAGACAGGATACCTAGGATGATCTCAGACGAAAATTTCGTAAGCGCTAAAACATAGTAGAAAAAGATAAGAGTGATGGGTCTGGTGTAATTTAAATGTCTGGAGTTTGATGACTTCTTGTTGCTCAAGAATTTCCCAGACCCCGCATTAGGAACTCCAGGGCGAGCATCCCACATCAAACTTAGCTTACCCTTGCCAAACTGTCTTTAACTAAGTTCAACTTTGCTACACAATTGACCTTAAGCAACTCCACCCAGTAATGAGGGCTAGACCTCCGCCCTACCAATCAACTGATCACAAGATGCGCTCCGAGGAGGGTTTTAGTTCGTCCTTCTGAGAATTACTATTTCTGGGGGCGCACGGAAATGGGGTTTCGTGGGGTGTCTGAACGTGGCTTTCGTGAGAGGTGTTCGGAAACAGTGTCCCTTTGGAGTGTTCGTAAACGATTTCTGTGGAATATTCAACAGAGACTTTCCTCAAGAGTGTTTGTTAATATTGGTAGAATTACCGACAATATGTTAAATAAAAGGACACAAATGCAACTAATGGGACATTTTATTGTGGCAACGTTTCGCTCTCCAGGAACTTTGTAGCTTTTGTAATCTTTCTTTCTCATGTACCAGCTGACTTTTCCACCACATGTAGAACTACTACTACCTCTACTTATATTACACCTCACTCAAAGTCTATATATACCCTCTGTGTCCATGTATTGTTTGTAACGGCTTGATAAAGCTCCTGAAGAGCGAAACGTTGCCACAATAAAATGTCACATTAGTTGCATTTGTGTCCTTTTACTTAAGAGTGTTCGTTAATGGCCTCTCTACGAGTGTTAGGATTGCAAAGATGAGATCGTAAATTAAAAAATCTTCCCGAAATAACTCGTCGAACTCCTCTTCAGATATACATCCGAATATACATCTGAATATACATCTTAATATACATCTTAACATACATCTTAATATGCATCTTTAAACTGCATAGACGCAGCATTGCCTTCAGGATGCAGCAACGAAATCTTTGTCTTCAGGAATGACTTTCGACGTATACAGTCAACTTCTTCCCCTTCCTCCCTCCTATTTAAACCACTCTCCTTACACTCATCTCTTTCCCCCCTCCCTCTTAGATACTACATCCTTATCCACTCCACTTCCATTCATTCTTCCGCCTACCCCACTTCATAAGATCTATCGTTGGTTCATTGTGCTCCTTGTTTATAGGCTCTCGGTTTCGTGGTGCTCCTTTTAAAAAGGATCCCTCGTTCATAGGATCCCTCGTCGCGCAGACTTCTCCGTTCACAGGATTCCGCTTTGTTGTTATGATCCCTCTTTCACAGCATCCCTTCGTTAATAGAAGGATTCCTCGTTGTTTGGCACCCTCCTTCGCTGGTGGCAACAAGGCTCGCCATAACTACCTAACTGGTGGCAGCTGGTGCTGGTGTGTCGAGGCCAGAGGCTGCAATGAAGGTCTCATTGTGTGATGGTATTACGTCGAAATAGCTGGTTTGTCTTCCGTTCTTGGGAAGTAGGGAGGTACTTGGCCTAGCAGGCTCGTCTCAGGGGTCGTGCCCTTGCCATAGCTCTAAGGGGGATATTCCCCCCTAGCTTCAAGGGTGGTGTTACCCCTTAGCTTCAAGGGTGATGTTACCCCCCTAGCTTCAAGGGTGATGTTACTCCCTAGCTTCAAGGGTGATGTTACCCCCTAGCTTCAAGGGTGATGTTACCCCCTAGCTTCAAGGGTGATGTTACCCCCTAGCTTCTAAGAATATTATTAACCAGCTCTAAGAAAATTAAAGAGTTGCATCGCGTGTTATGATAGAGCTGAGGTATTAGATACCATGTGGGAGCGAAACGTCGTCATAAGGTTCATTCTCCTATGCTAGGAAGATGGAGAATTGGTATTGTCGCTATGTGCGAAACATCTCGGTAAATATCCTAGCATTGTACTGGCGTTGCAATTTACATATCTTGTGCAAGAAAGGTTTACAATACCGCCAAGATGAAAGTTAAGACATGTGAACACCTGGTATCTAGTGCTTTGCCTCCAGTGGCTTTATTAATACAGATTCTAGAATCTGTAATGATAAAGCCACTGGAGGGCGAAACGTCTACAATAAAGATACCCAGGTGTTGCACATGTGTCTTAACTTTCATAAATTTACTTATCTACACAGAGTGAAACGTTGTTTCACACAGAGTGAAACGTTGTTTCACACAGAGTGAAACGTTGTTTCACACAGAGTGAAACGTTGTTTCACACAGAGTGAAACGTTGTTTCACACAGAGTGAAACGTTGTTTCACACAGAGTGAAACGTTGTTTCACACAGAGTGAAACGTTGTTTCACACAGAGTGAAACGTTGTTTCACAGAGAGCAGAACGTTGCTCTACACCTATTTCTTTAGTGCTGTCGACAGGGCGCTGTTCTCTAAATCTCTAATTAAAGCGAAATTGTGACTGGATTTAATCGGTTTTAAGTTTGTGACTGGTTTTAAGTTAATCTGTATGTGACTGGTTTTAATTAAGTTTGTCTGTGACTGGTTTTAAGTTTGTCTGTGACTGGTTTTAATTAAGTTTGTCTGTGACTGGTTTTAAGTTAGTCTGTGATTGGTTTTAAGTCTGTCTGTGACTGGTTTTAAGTTTGTCTGTGACTGGTTTTAAGTTAGTCTGTGACTGGTTTTAAGTTTGTCTGTGACTTGTTTTAATTAAGTTTGTCTGTGACTGTTTTTAAGTTAGTCTGTGATTGGTTTTAAGTCTGTCTGTGACTGGTTTTAAGTTTGTCTGTGACTGGTTTTAAGTTAGTCTGTGACTGGTTTTAAGTTTGTCTGTGACTTGTTTTAATTAAGTTTGTCTGTGACTGATTTTAAGTTAGTCTGTGACTGGTTTTAAGTTAGTCTGTGACTGGTTTTAAGTTTGTCTGTGACTGGTTTCAAGTTTGTCTGTGACTAGTTTTAAGTTAGTCTGTTACTGGTTTTAAGTTAGTCTGTGACTGGTTTTAAATTAGTCTGCGACTGGTTTTAAGTTTGTCTGTGACTGGTTTTATGTTTGTCTGTGACTGGTTTTAAGTTAGTCTGTGACTGGTTTTAAGTTTGTCTGTGATTGGTTTTAAGTTAGTCTGTGACTGGTTTTAAGTTAGTCTGTGACTGGTTTTAAGTTAGTCTGTGACTGGTTTTAAGTTAGTCTGTGACTGGTTTTAAGTTAGTCTGTGACTGGTTTTAAGTTTGTCTGTGACTGGTTTTAAGTTAGTCTGTGAGTGGTTTTAAATTAGACTGTCTGTAACAAGTCTTAAGTTAGACTGTCTGTGACTGGTTTCAAGTTTTAAGTTATGTGGAAACTTTCAGTCTATCGATGCCTTCCTTTACTCAGAGGAATTGTCTGACAGCCTCAGAATGATGAAAGCGATTCCATGATTGGCCCTTAACAAGATGACGTCACGAGGCATCATTTCTTAGGGCTTTATAAGCGACCCCCTGATTGGCTTTCGCCCGAGTGACGTCACCAAGAGGCTTGTGACTGGCTGCCAGAGAGAGAGAAAGAGAAAGAGAGCGAGAGAGAGAGGGAGAAAGAGAGAGAGAGAGAGAGAGAGAGAGAGAGAGAGAGAGAGAGAGAGAGAGAGAGAGAGAGAGAGAGAGAGAGAGAGAAGAGAGAGGTCAGAGTTTGTCAGAGGAAAATTTTGGGCCTCTGCCAAGGCTCAGGCCATAATAATCATGTTCTTGAGACCTGATTGGACGCCAGGAGTCAGCAGTTTGACCAATAGGAAGGGATGTAACTGATCAAAGGGCTCACTAAAATTATATGGAGGTGGGTTTTAGTTTTTTGGAATTGAGGGAGGGGAGGGGGGAGGGGTTAAAAGGCACCTTTAATTTTCCTTCCCGAATGTCTTTTTATTCAATAACTGTCATATGAATTCTCATATAAACTTTCTATACAAACTATTATATAAACATGTTTCTTAGTGTGATGCGAAGCCAGACTTCTTAGTTTTTAAATGCAATTATTATTTTTTATTATTATTATTAAAAGTGGATGTATGAAAGAGTAAGGTGATTAGGATAACAAAAAAATTAGGTAATGGAAGATTGGATATCAGATTGGAGGGAGAGAGTATGGAGGAGGTAAATGAATGTAGATATTTGGGAGTGGGCGTGTCAGCAGATGTGTCTATGAAGGATGAGGTGAATCATAGAATTGATGAGAAAGGTAAGTGGTGCACTGAGGAGTCTGTGGAGACAAAGAACGTTATCCATGGAAGCAAAGAGGGGAATGTATGAGAGTATAGTAATACCAATACTCTTATATGGGTGTGAAGCATGGGTGATGAATGTTGCAACGAGGAGAAGGCTGGAGGCAGTGGAGATGTCGTGTCTGAGGACAATGTGTGTTGTGAATATAATTAAGAGAATCCGTAGTCTGGAAATTAGGAGGAGGTGCGGAATTACTAAAACTATTATTATCCAGAGGGTTGAGGAGGGGTTGTTGAGGAGATTCGGACATTTAGAGAGGATGGAACGAAGGATTTAGATCAAGGATCAATCAAAGTTTCTGTGTCAGCTAAAATTAATTTTGTTTTTTGACACTCATTTTTGTACATTTTCGTCAGTGTACCATGAAACTTTTTGGGAAGAGAGAGTAGTCGAGTCACAGTTGGTGCCGCTGATACAAACATGTCACAGAAGTGCTTTTTGTTAAGCCTTCCTATTGTAACCTTTGTGGCTCACTGGTACAGCGCTGGACGTGCCACGCACCAGGGCCTCTCTCTCTCTCTCTCTCTCTCTCTCTCTCTCTCTCTCTCTCTCTCTCTCTCTCTCTCTCTCTCTCTCTCTCTCTCTCTCTCTCTCTCTCTCTCTCTCTCTCTCTCTCTCTCTCTCTCTCTCTCTCCCCCCTCTCCCTCTCTCTCCTCTCCCTCTCCTCTCTCCCCTTCCCTCCCCTCTCCTCCAGTGAATATATCCTGTGGGATAAAGTTGGCTCGGACATTCTCTTTTTTTCTTCAACTTTACAAGCTCCTGATGATGTGTTGAGTGTAACACGAAAGGCCTAGAGCTATCATTCTACTCCCTTGTGGTTGTTTTGCATATATATATATATATATATATATATATATATATATATATATATATATATATATATATATATATATATATGCAAGACAAGCCACGGGATCCCTCTCAGAGAGGGAACCTCGCGGGTGCCACCCACGTTCACATACTCTGAAAAAATTTCCCTCATTTTCTCCTGTTGTTGCCCTTGCAACATTGCACAGCTCCTGATGACGCACTGAAAAGTGTGAAAGTACTTGAGCTTAAGATTTCCACCCCCATCCTTTTCCCCCGTGGCTTGTCTTGCATTGTTAAGCTCGCCTGTCTGCGATTGTTTTGTTCTGCATAAGTGTCACAAACTTCAACACTATGTTGTCCAACATTCAACACTTTATTATCCAGCATTCTACATTTTATTATCCAACATTCGGCGCTTTATTGTTCAACATTCAACACTTTATTATCCAACATTCAGCACTTTATTTACACAAAAATAAAACCAGAGCGTGTACCCTCTAATTAGTGACAGCTGTTAATTTACATTTACTATTTAATTAAAATAAACATAATTAACTGGAGACGCATTTAATTCTGCCTGTGAAGAGCTGTAAACAATTGTTTGTGTGAGTCTTCCATACTGTCCAAGAGTAGTGTTTGTGTGAGTCTTCCATAGTGTCCAAGAGTAGTGTTTGTGAGTTTTGCATGGCGTCCAAGTGTTTGTGAGAGTCTTCCATAGTGTCCAAGAGTAGTGTTTGTCAGTCTCTCTCATACTAGCATAGTGTTACTGTATGTGACAGTGAAATTATCCAGCTTTTCTTCCCTTTGCTTGGTTATAATTTTTGTAGCATAAATAATCCTTAGTATGCGAAGTATTAGTGTGTTGCAATAAAGTTGGGATAAGTTTTGACAGGTTGTCTTTGGGTAAAGTAAGATAAGATAAAGAAGATTTTGATGATTTTTAATGAAGTGAGAAGAGCGAGAGTCATGTTATGTACAAGGGAGGTTTGATGGATTATTACAGAGTGAAACACACAAGTGTTGATGGGGGAGAGTGTTGACGGGGTGGAGAGGCATAGCATCATCTGTTAGTACAGACACGCCCTCTTTTTTCACTCCACTGACACGCCTCTCTTCCAGTTCAAGGATGCGCCCCCTTTTCCAGTTCAAGGATATGCATGCCTTCCAGTTCACGGACACGTTCCCCTTCCTGTACATGGACACGCCCCCATCCACCCACTCCAGTTTCAAGCCCCTCTCTCTCTCTCGTACCATGTAAACTTGCTCTCCTCTCGCTCTCTCCCTCTCCTCTCCCTCCCGTTCTACGTTCTCTCTTCTCTCTTCAACTTCTCCCCTCTTTACTCTCCTCCCCTCCCCTCTTTCTTTTACTTCCAATTCACACAGCACTAATTCCCAGCCACCCCCCTATCTTACTCTCCCTCTCCTCTCTCTATCTTCTCCCCTCCCTCCTCTTCTACCCTCCCGTCTCTCCTCTCTTCTCTCTCCAAGGGAAAGATATGATGTTCCAATGCAAAAATGATACAAAGTAAACAGTAATTTTCCGGTAAGAGCGTTGTCCATACACGATGCTAATATTGTTGACTTTCTTCATTAGTCTTCCAATGTTGATGAATATTTCACCAGAATTTAGATGAACCTAATGTTGCTGAATATTTTCTTGGTTGAATGGGAAGGAACGAGCGGAGGGGAGAGAGTTGAGTAGAGGGGAAGAGAGGGGGACAGGGTGAAGGGAGAGTGAGGGGAGGATAGAAGAAAGGAGAATATGGGGGCAATGGAGGGAGTGGTGCAGGGAAGAGGGTGGAGAAAGTAGAATGAGGGAACAGGGGAAGAGAAGAGAGGGTAGTAAGTGGGCAGGGAAGAGGGAGAAAAGATGAAAAAAAGAGGAATGGGAAGCTTGAACAAGAAGAAAAAATAAATCATGGTTTAAATACGTCTTGTAAATCTGCATTTTTTTTTTTTTTTTGCATAATTTTGAGGATTTTTAATGATAACGTTTTCCATAATGACTCTTCGAAAGAAAATTTTAATGAAAAACCATTGAAATTATTTCTCGAAAACCAGCTAAATTAGGAGCTAGTAGCGATTAGTGGCTGGAGGATCGAGCCTTCACTATTACTGAGAATGATCCACACGGATTTGGGTCTTGATATTAATAAGGGGAAAAAAGAACTAAATTAGCATCTTTAAATTATTATTATAATCATAACTAAGCTCTAAACCCACAAGGGTCATACAACGCTGCAGGGAAGGGTGAGCCAACAGCATCTTTAAAGACTTCCAGATAGATGTGTAATCACGAAGACACTGAGCTCTGATCACTGAGTAATTATCACAGCTCAGGTGACTTGAATAATTAAGCATCTTATTAGTAGGCGGGCCACGTCTTAAAGACGAAAAATATAGAAAAGTTGTAATTAACCATCACACACACACACACACACACACACACACACACACACACACACACATAAACACACAGACACACACACACACACACACACACACACACTCACACACTCACTCACTCACACACACACACAATTGACAAGGCAAAGAGGGACAGAATGTTTTAGAGAGGGAACACAGGAAGGTCAGGAAATATTTCTTCAGCACTAGAGTTGTCAGGATGTGGAACAATCCATAGAGTGATGTAGTGGAGGCAGGATATACATAACTTTAAGAAGAGGTACGACAAGGCTCTTAGAACAAGGATAGAGCTGACCTAGTAGCACTCAGAAAAAAGGCATGAGCGAGGAGCTACGACTTGACCCCTGCAACCACAAAAAGGTCAGTACACACGCACACACAAGGTCGCTGGCCCTGAGTAAACAATATATTAAGATTCCTCTTACGTATGTCACTTATTTGGGTACCTACCTCATCTCTCCCTCTTCTTGGCCCTTACCCTTCCCTTCGTCTTCTTCCCATCTCTTTAGTTCCCTTCCTTTCTTCTAGGTCACCTTACCCTTCCCTTGCTACTCTTCCACCATCCACTGCTTCCATCCCTCACTGGCTACACTTTTCCGTCTCTTTCGTCCTATATTCCCTCTTGCTCTGTCCTCTCTTCCTTTTTCCTCAGTCTTTCCTTACCCCGGTCTTCATTTTTCTTCCATTTTGTTTACTCCTTAGGAGATTACGGAGGGGCGTTCTTAACCCAATCTTGAGTGGCACTCATATGAGACCCTGGTAAATATATGGCGGTGTGTGTGGTGTATGGTGGTGGTGTGTGTGGGGTGCGTATGGTGTGTGTGTGTGTGTGTGAGTGTGGCGTATGGAGTGTGTGTATGTGTGTATGGGTGTGTGATGTGTAGTGGCATGTGTATGTACTCGCCTTACCTAGTTGTAGTTGCAGGGGTCGAGTCATAGCTCCTGGCCCCGGCTCTTCACTGGCCGTTACTAGGTCACTCTTCCTGCTCTATGAGCTTTATCATACTTCTTCTTAAAGCTATGTATGGATCCTGCCTCCACTCCATCACTTCCCAGACTAGTCCACTTCCTGACACCACTGTGACTGAAGAAATACTTCCTAACGTCCCTGTGATTCATCTGAGTCTTCAACTTCCAGCCTTGTTGCTATGTCCCCTCTCAGTATTTTAAATGTCGTTTTCATATCTCCCCTATCTCTCTGTCCTCCAGTGTCGTCAGGTCGATTTCTCTTAACATTCACTTGTAAGATGTAGAATGAGGGGAGACATGATCGAGGTATACAAGTGGAAAATGGGTATTAACAAACGGGATATAAATAAGGTCTTGAGGATATCTCTCCAAGAGAGAACCCGCAATAATGGATTCAAATTAGATAAGTTTAGATTTAGAAAGGATATAGGAAAGTATTGGTTTGGAAATAAGGTAGTTGATGAGTGGAACAGTCTGCCTAGTAGGGTTATTGAAGCAAGGACCTTGGGTAGTTTCAAATTTAGGTTGCATAAATTCATGAGTGAGAGGGGTTGGATTTAAGTGGGAATTGCACATGAGTAAATAGAATTATCAAAGCTTATTTCTTGGGTAGCATTGAATATTTTCAAATATTATGTTACTGGGATGGAATGTGAAAGACCTGCCTAGTATGGGCCAACAGGCCTGCTGCAGTGTTCCTCCTTTCTTATGTTCTTATTTTCTCTCCTCGTAGGACATAAACGGTGTACAGGGTCCTGAACGATTCCTTATTGAGATGTCGGAATGCTATTCTTAGGTTTGCTAGGCGCCCGTATGCTGCAGCAGTTATTTGGTTAATGTGCTCCTCAGGAGATGTGCCTGGTGTTATACTCACCAAAAGATCCTGTTTCTTGAGTGAGGTTTGTAGTCTCTGGTCCCCTAGACTATACTGCATCTGCGGTCTTCTTTGCCCTTCCCCAATCTTCATGACTTTGCACTTAGTGGGGTTGAACTCCAGGAGCCAGTTTCTGGACCAGGCCTGCAGCCTATCCAGATCCATTTGTAGTTCTGCCTGGTCCTCGTCCGATTGAATTCTTCTCATCAACTTCACATCATCTGCAAACAGGGACACTTCGGAGTCTATTCCTTCCGTCATATCGTTCACATATACGAGAAACAGCACCGGTCCTAGGACTGACCCCTGTGGAACCCCGCTCGTTGTAGGCGCGCACACTGACACTTCGTCACCGTACCATGATTCTCTGATGTCTTCCCGATAGGTATTCCCTGATCCATTGCAGTGCCTTCCCTGTTATACCTGCCTGGTCCTCCAGCTTATGCACTAATCTCTCGTGTGGAACTGTGTGTGTGTGTGTGTGTGTGGTGTATGGTGTGTGGTGTATGGTGGTGTGTGTGTGGTGTGAGGTTGTGTGTATGATGTATGGTGGCGTGTGGTGTGTATGGCTTATGGTGGTGTGTCGTGGTGTATATGGTGGCATTTGGGGGGTGTATAGTGTATGTTGGTGTGTGGGGTATATGGAGGTGTGGTGTGTATTTCTATCCCTTACTTCTCTCCCCACACTTTTTCTCTTCCTCCCCCCCTTCTCTTTTCGTCCTCCCCTCCCTTCTATTTTCTTTTTTCTCCTCCTCCTCTTCCTTCTCTGGTCTGGTGAGGAGTCCCAGGGAGCGTGTTAGGGTGTGTTGTGTTGCCTGTGTTTGACAGGTGACGAAGACCTGGCCAGGAAGCCTTTTGTGGTCCAGCTGCAGGCTACCACTGCAGGGACGGAGGAAGTGGGAGGGGGAAGCGGGAGGGGAAGCGGGAGGGGAAGCGAAAGGGAGTATAGTGAGATAGAGGGATACTGGGGGGAAGGAATATAGGAAGAGAAGAAACTGAGGGTGGGATGGAAGGAGAGTTGGGAAAAACAGTCACTGATTTAGGAAAAGAAAGAGAGAATACTGGAGAGAAGGAATGGGGGATAAGGTATAAAAGAAGTAGGAAAGGTAAGGAAGGAATAGGAAAGTTAAGGAAGAAATAAGAAGGGCAAGGAAGAAATAGGAAAGGTAAGGAAGGAGTAGGAAAATTAAAGAAGCAATAGAAAAGGTAAGGAACACTCCTCTTCGTGACAGCCAAGACGTGTGTGGATGGGAAGGGGTCGAAGTAAGGAACACGAAGTCAGGAATATAAACGCCTAACACCCCAGGATTTTTATGAATTGATAATGGTGAACGACCAGTGACGATAATGGTGGGTAGGAGAGTAGACGCCTTGTACCATTTACCCTTTTTATGTTCTTCATGGTCAAACTTCGTATATAAGTATTAAATTTTGGTTGTATGTGATAAGGGAATGACTCCTGATTGGCTCTGAGGGTTGTAACACCCTGGGGCTTCAGTTATGCCCACATAAAGGGCTATAACACCTTAGAGGTGTTGTTAGACTTGTTACAAGTTCTTCAGGTCCAAACAAAAGGCTATAACAACCTAAGACTGTTGTTATGCTTGTTACAAGGTCTTTAGGTCCCAAATAAAAGGCTGTAATACCCTAGGGCTGCTGTTATATTTGTTACAAGGTCTTCAGCTCCCAAACAAAAGGCTGTAACACCTTAGAGCTGTTATTATGCTTGTTACAAGTTCTTCAGGGCCTAAACAAAAGGCTATAACACCCTAGTACTGCCGTTACGCTTGAAACAAGGGCTTCAGGGTCCACACAAAAAGTTTCTCTTGCCACCTTAAAATGTTCCCGAAATTGCCATTGTGGAGATAAAAGTCGAGGTCGCTTGCGTGGTGCTGGTGGTTGTGGGGATTCTGGTAGTGCTGGAGCTGGTGGCTGTAGGGATTCTGGTGGTGCTGGTGGTTACTGTGGGGATGCTAGTGGTGGTGGTGGTGGTGGTGGTGGTAGTGGGCATTCTGGTGGTGGTGGTGGTGGTGGTGGTGGTGGTTGAGGGGATTCTGGTGGTGATGGGGGTTGTTGTGGAAATTCTGGTGGTGCTGGCGGTTGTAGTGGTGTTGTGGTTGTGGGGATTCTGTTGGTGCTGGTGATTGTACTGGTGGTGGTGGATGTAGTGTACTCACCCAACTGTGGTTGCAGGGGTCGAGTCATAGCTCCTGGCCCCTGGTGTGTGTGTGTCTGTGTAACTTACACCTCATAACACTGTGCTCGTGCCACCAGCCAAAGTTGCTTCTCGAGACTAACCGTGTATTACTCTCGGTATTTCACAGAGATAACAAGGCTATAACCGTTGCTTAACAATGTTAAAAAAAGAGCCAATGAATTGTGGAGGGATAGGAATAGTCGTATGTGGGACGGATAGGCCGATAGTTTAAACATACTAGGACTGAGGTACGCATGGGATGGGAACGATACATTCCCATGTGCCAGGACTATGATTCGAGTACTCACCAATTTAGGCATACAAACACAAGCGCGTGTTAGATAGGAGTGAATGGAGACGAATGGTTTTTGGGACCTGAAGAGCTGTTGGAGTGTGACCAGGGTAATATTTTGTGAAGGGATTCAGGGAAACCGGTTAGCCGGACTTGAATTCTGGCGGTGGGAGTACAATGCGTGCACTTTAAAGGAGGGGTTTGGGATATTGGCTGCTTGGAATAGCATCTACACTGTCGTATCTGGGCGCCTATGTGTGAATGATGGTGAAAGTATTTTTTTAGGGTTACCCATATATATATATATATATATATATATATATATATATATATATATATATATATATATATATATATATATATATATATATATATATATATATATATATATGAGTGTATGACATCATTTTGTTCTAGTTTGGTGACAGTTTTGTTCAAAGAATTAATTATGTAATAGATTTCTCAAAAAATCTAATATTCTGCCTGCCACATATACCTCAATGATAATCAGAGTTTATAATATATTTAAATATTGTTTTATGAGGCAGGTGACCAACTCCGGTATTTGAAAATTATTAAAACCCGGCCCGACCATGTCACATGTAATGTCTGCTCTTTAGTCTACACCAAAAGTATTAAATTTCGATTAATAAAACTCGGGTTCTCCTGCATGTATTTATTTGTATTGGAATATGTGTGTGAATATGTGAGCTTTTACGAGGAAAAAAAACTTATTCTGGTATATCCATGAGGAAGCAATGTACCCGTATGGGTCATATAGCGCTTGGGTATGGGAGGTAATCAGGCGTTATCCATGGAACCACAGGTCCTCGCATCAAGATCCCTTGACCAAGGTAAAACACCTAGCTCTTCTGGGTGCTTGATTCTTGTAGGATTGAGTAGTCCTGTGGGTTAGAGAGTCATGTGATTTTCGCTCACCATGAGGCGGGTCAAAACGACATAGGTTCGAGTCCTCTGCTAGTCGTAGGAGGGGTTTTAATGTTGCAGTTTTATAACTGTAGTGTAAAGCACCCCTCTGGCAAGACAGTGATGGAGTAAGTGATGATGAAAGTTTTTATTTTCGGGCCACCCTGTCTTGGTGGGAATCGGCCGATGTGTTAATAATATATATATATATATATATATATATATATATATATATATATATATATATATATATATATATATATATATATAGTCAACAAACCGGCTGTATCCCACCGAAACAGGGTGTAATATATACAGAAGAAGTGGTTACTAGCCTCTTGCTCCCGGCATTTTAGTCGCCTCATACTACACACATGGCTTACGGAGGAAGAATTCTATTCCACTTCCAAATGAAGATAAGAGGAAATAAACAAGAACAAGAACTAGTAAGAAAATAGAAGAAAACCCAGAGGGGTGTATATATATATGTTTGTACATGCATGTGTAGTGTGACCTAAGTGTAAGTAGAAGTAGCAAGACGTACCTGAAATCTTGCATGGTAGTACGACTGCTACGACTACTACTACTACTACCACTATTAACCTGTGCTTCGGGTATGACCTACTTCTACTGTGGAATCCCGCCTACCAGTGGCAATGCCCTCGTCTGCAACCCGTCCCTTTCCACCTGACGCCGGTATATAAGCGCCAGCCTTCTTGCCTGTGCTCCAGAATCTTCACGACTACGATTCTCTTCACACAAACTCCAAGGCTGAGGGACTGATTAACTCATCTATGGTGTATAGTTCTTTTGTCTTCCAATTATGTAATTGAATTTGTATTGATAAAGCCACTGGAGGGCGAAACGTCTACAATAGTGATACCCAGATTTTGCACATGTGTCTAATTTTTCATCTTGTCGTTATTGTATACCATTCATGCACATTCCTATGACAGTTGATTTCATTATTTACTTCTCTTCTAATTTTCTGCCTAATGTTTGACACATATCTGCCAAAGTGATATTCTACCCTCTCATTCTTCGGCTAATTTATCAACTTGATCATGTAGGAGTAATTCAATGTGTGAAGGAATCCACAACAATTGTTTACCTGGAGAGAGAGAGAGAGAAATCAATTTCTTATTTAGTTTCTGAATGTCTATTACTGACTTCTCCAGTAAACATGTTCGTATACCTGGAGTGTGCCTGGAGAGAGTTTCGAGGCTCAACGCCCTTGCGGCCTGGTCTGTGACCAGGCCAGGTGGTCAGATGTGACCAGGTGGTCATCAATTGAGTCAAGTACCTTCAATGATGACTTAAAATCAGTAATGATTAGGGAGTCAAACTGTGTATTAAAGCACTGAAAATATCAAACCAAGACAAAACCCGCACCAATTTATTCAAGCTAAATAAATTCAGATTTAGAAAAGCTACACGAAAGTTTTCGTTTGCCAGTAGAATTGTACACAGGTGAAATAAATTGCAAAATAGTCATTTTGAAGCCAGCACTCTGTGTAGCCTTGTAAATATGTTAGCCAAGAAATGAATTGAAATGCTTGACTGTGATTAGGTCCTGTCTTAACATGGGCCAGTAGGCCTATGTCATTGGTTCTTTATTCCTTTGTTTTTATGTTAGAAGAGTAGGCTTTACCCTAGAAGACGTGACATATTATTACACTTAAGAGGGCATAAGAGAGCATGATGCACAGGGGAGGAAGAGGAGGAAGGGGAAAGAGACGAAAATAAATGGGATGGGTTGGATTATTATTATTATAATCATAGGGGAGCGCTAAATCTGTAGGGATTATATGGCGTTTGTGCGGGGGGAGGGGGATATGGAAGGCATTCAAGCTTAGTTCAGGGAATTGGAGTACAGATCCAATGTTTCTAGATCAAGAGCCCCTCACCAGCATCAAGGAACCTCCCTTGAGGGAACAAGGTAGGAGATAATCAACTTTAATCCTAGGAAGGACAACTCCAGTTCCTAGCATCATGAGCCATATACTGTTACCAAGATACTCCCCTTGAATGGTAGGAGGGGAGAGCAATATAGGGAAGAACATAGTAGGGGGAGGGGAGAGTTGGAGACAGCAGGCCTAGGGGGAGGGGAGTGTTTACACTATAACCGGTGCGACATACAACCTCGAAGTTATCTTGGAGATACAGGGTTCCTACTGGCTTGTTATGCTCGTTGTGTCGCGGCTTCCACTTGTTTGTTTGTGTGTAGCTGTCGTCCCTTGTTGCTTATGTCGCTGCTGCTCTCTCTTCTTTATGGTGTTTTTCCTCTTGCTAGGTTCTTTTTTTTTTTAATTCGTCTTGAACGTTTTTTTTTTGGTGCTGTTCTCTCTCTCTGTGTCTGTCTCTTGTTTTGATTATGTTGTTCTTTCTTAGTTTTCCTTCTGCAGTATCTCTTATTTATCTATCTATATGTATATATATACATACATACGTATATATATATATATATATATATATATATATATATATATATATATATATATATATATATATATATATATATATATATATATATATATATATATATATATATATATATATATATCAGAAGGGAAGTATGCTAGACATGAGGAGGTCAATGACATCATAAAGAGAAGCCTGCCACAGCCCGTTGCCCAGCTCAACGGGAACCCCAAGTGCAGAGGTCTGATGGAAGTCAAAAGAGTCCTGATGGAGCCACTATGCTACCCTGGAAGGATGGTAAGCAGATTGCTTGGGACTACACCTGTGCTGCCACATTGGCAGACACCTACCTGCCACACTCCTTAGCCGAAGGGGTGGAGCTGCCAGCCACAGGGAGACCCAGAAGACCCGCAAATATGAAGACCTTCCCTCTTGCTATAACTTCATCCCAATAGGGTCGGAGACCCATGGAGCATGGGGCAAGTGTGCTCTAAAGTTTCTCAAGGAGCTGGGTGGAAAACTCATCATAGAAACCAAGGACCACAGGGCGACCAGCTTCCTCTTTCAGAGACTCAGTGTTGCGATCCAGAGGGGAAATGCCTGCAGTATTCTGGGCACGCGGCCCACTGCCGGGGAGTTGGACGAAGTATTTGACATGTAGCTCTGAGTTGTTATCTATGTTGTTTTACTCCCCATTGTATCTTGTCTTGAAATAAAGTTTGTAAAAAAAGATGGGGTGGTAGGGGAAGTGGAATATTCAAATGGCTTCAGAAAGGAATCTAATATTCTTCCTTGAAGTCTTTTTATCCACTTCTCCGAGGCAATGGGTCCCACAATTGCCACCAGAGGTGGACTCCCATCCTATATATATATATATATATATATATATATATATATATATATATATATATATATATATATATATATATACATATATGTCGTGCCGATTAGGTAAAACTGGTCAATTAGCAAGAACTCATCTAAAATTAAGTCCTTTCTAAAATTTTCTCTTATACGTTAAAATATATATTTTTTCATTTATGTTAATGTAAGAATTTATAATTTTGTACCAAGAGAAACTTTGAAAACCTACCTAATCTTATTACAACAAGCTCAATTTAATTTAGCCTAACCCAACTAAATATATTTTAGATACGTTAACATTAATTTAATAATAAACAAACACAATGAAATATATTTTTTTCGTTATGTTCAGAATGATTTTGGCGAAATTATTGCATACACAAATTTTCACTTGTCTTATATGGCAAGGTGAGCGTTGCTATTTAAGCCAAAATCGCAAGTTTTACCTAATCGGCACGACATATATATGTCGTGCCGATTAGGTAAAACTGATGAGGTTGTTCTACATACAGGCCGTACGCTCGCTCATCGACTACGGGGCGCTTGCTCTGGTTCACGCCAGGCCCACGAACATCAAGTGTCTCTGTGTAGTCCAAAACACAGCTGTACGGGCCATGCTGGGGGCGCCTAGGTGGGCCAATGCGGTGGCTCTGAACTTCGAGGCGCAGCTGCAGCCCCTTGAGGACAGGATCCAACTTATAGCTGCCAAGAGGATAGCAAAGTACCTCCGTCTCCCAGGAGCTGAAAAACTGATGAGGGATATACGGGTCCACCAGGGACATGATGTCATACCAATGCACCGTGGCCGCCGGTGGTTGTGTTCAGTTGCAGATGCCACAAGGAAGCTCCTGCCCATGCCATTGCTCCAGGATGGAGGCTGCGACAGACATGCAGCAAACTACACGGTGCCGCCCCCTTGGGCGCCAGAGCTGTTGGCAGTGCACTGGACAGCCCTACCTGGCAGCAAGAGGCATTGTCCCCAGCACATTCTGCAACAACTTGCTTCAGCTAGCATTACGGGTGTGGAAACCCCTGGGTGTGTGCCATATTACACTGATGGCTCCAGAGACCCAGAGGCAGGCCGAACAGCTGCTGGGATGTTCCACAGCAATCTGACGGCAGGATGGCGCCTCCCAGACCATTGCACCATACTCCAGGCTGAACTCTACGCCATTCAACGAGCTCTGCAGCATGCGATTGCAGACCATCAGCGTCCTCCCGTCATCCATGTTGATTCCAAGTCAGCAATCCAGGCAATTATGCACAAAGAGCCAAGGGACAACATACACTTACTCACGTCCATTCGGGGCGACCTGCAGACGCTCATGGCCCAGGGTCGCAGAGCCACCATCAACTGGATCCCAAGCCATGTGGGTATCCCAGGCAATGATGCAGCAGATGAGGCTGCTAAGGCCGCAACGCTCGAGGCACAGCCACGTGGTGCAATCGCCATCAGCCTCAGCCAGATTATGCTATGGGCTACCAGTGCGGCCAGGCGCCCACTTCCTGACCCTGGGGATTCCCGGAGCCGCCGCTGGTATGACAGGGCGACTCATAGGGCACCCTCCAACCATTCGGAAGCAGCCCAGGGAACTGCGGGTGGCTATCCACCGCCTGCGCTTAGGGTATCCCACCACTGCACAGATCATTGAACAAGCAAGAGAGGAGCTCTGTGCCCACTGTGACCGGATGGTTTCCACTTCCCTGATGCACTACCTGTTAGACTGCCAAGCTACATTGCCCCTTCGCCGCAGACACTTCCCGATGACCCCGGTGGGGCGAGCCCGGGAAGATGAGGCGGCACATCTGGTTACTTGGCTGTTAAAGATTTGGAGACCTTACTCCCAGTCATTGCATGTCACCCGCCCCCCCGCTGACGTCACTGTGAAGGCCTGCTGAGGGCCTCCGTTGCACCCTGCACCAACTACCATTGGAGCAACTACCTTTTGGGACTTCGTTTGTCCATAGATTCGGAGAGGACCCCTCTTCCCACCAAAGGAATACCACACATGTACCTTTAACGTCGATACATGACACTTCCCTACAGGGGAACCGATGCCGGGTCGCCAAATTGGAAGAGACCCGGGCCGGGATCCATACCGGCAGATCATATAGAATAGAATAAAACTGGTCAATTAGCAAGAACTCATCTAAAATTAAGTCCTTTCTAAAATTTTCACTTATACGTTTAGAGATATATTTTTTTCATTTATGTTAATGTAAGAATTTATAATTTTGTACCAAGAGAAACTTTGAAAACCTACCTAACCTTATTACAACAAGCGCAATTTAATTTAGCCTAACCCAACTAAATATATTTTAGATACGTTAACATTGAAAGTGAATATAGGAAAGAGTAAGGTGATGAGAATAACAAAAAGAAATAGGTGACGAAAGATTGGATATCAGATTGGAGGGAGAGAGTATGGAGGTGGTGAATGTATTCAGATATTTGGGAGTGGACATGTCGGCGGATGGGTCTATGAAGGATGAGGTGAATCATAGAATTGATGAGGGGAAAAGGGTGAGTGGAGCACTTCGGAGTCTGTGGAGACAAAGAACCTTGTCCATGGAAGTAAAGAGGGAATGTATGAGAGTATAGTTATACCAACGCTCTTATATGGGTGTGAAGCATGGGTGATGAATGTTGCAACGAGGAGAAGGCTGGAGGCAGTGGAGATGTCATGTCTGAGGTCAATGTGTGGTGTGAATATAATGCAGAGAATTCGGAGTTTGGAAATTAGGAGGAGGTGCAGGATTACCAAAACGATTGTCCAGAGAGCTGAGGAGGGTTGTTGAGGTGGTTTGGACATGTAGAGAGAATGGAACGAGACAGAGTGACTTCGAGAGTGTATAAATCTGTAGTGGAGGAAGGCGGGGTAGGGGTCGGCCTAGGAAAGGTTGGAGGAGGGGTAAAGGAAGTTTTGTGTGCGAGGGCTTGGATTTCCAGCAAGCATGTGTGAGCGTATTTGATAGGAGTGAATGGAGGCATATGGTTTTAATACTTGACGTGCTGTTGGAGTGTGAGCAAAGTAACATTTATGAAGGGATTCAGGAAACCGGCAGGCCGGACTTGAGTTCTGGAGATGGGAAGTACAGTGCCGGCACTCTGAAGGAGGGGTGTAAATGTTGCAGTTTTATAACTGTAGTGTAAAGCACCCTTCTGGCAAGACAGTGATGGAGTGAATGATGATGAAAGTTTTTCTTTTTCGGGCCACCCTGCCTTGGTGGGAATCGGCCGATGTGTTAATAAAAAAAAAACGTTAACATTAATTTATTAATAAACAAACACAATGAAATATAATTTTTTCGTTATGTTCAGAATGATTTTGGAGAAATTATTGCATACACAAATTTTCGCTTGTCTTATATAGCAAGAAGAGCGTTGCTATTTAAGCCAAAATAGCAAGTTTTACCTAATCGGCACGACATATATATATATATATATATATATATATATATATATATATATATATATATATATATATATATATATATATATACATACATATATATATATTGTACAGTGGGACTATTGCTGGTTATAGATAATTTAAAATGAAACCACACTTTATATTTATTCATGAATAAAACCTAGGTAAATGAGAGGAATATACTTAGCCTGGTGTAATTCGAGGCAGTTTATTGAGGTGAAGTTGGCCATTACCGAGATTGAAATCAAATGTACCTTTATGCAACATTTATCCTGATAGGTCCAGCAACGCCTGGTTTTTATGCCCACTGAACTAATGGAATACAAGCCTTGTGTATGTAATCCATTCGGTTCATAATAGATCCTTAAAATTTGAATTCCCTTCTTGCTCTCACCACCACGTGGAGGGGAATAAGCGGATGTAAACTCTACGAAACTAACGAATAAAATAATTAGCCCCCTGCATACAGTTACTTGGCCAAGGATTTTCAACACAAGTATATAAAATATGCCTTATTTACTCCATCCATTAGAACTAGTATCGCTTGGAGCCAGACTAGGGCGCCCCTCTCCCTCTTCCCCCACTCCTGCCCTCAGGTCGTTTGCTACTGACCAATTTGTTGCCAGCTATTTGGAAATGGTGGCCCTTTTAATTCTGATTTTGCATTAGTTTCCGCTCTAGTGTAGAAAAACTGTGGGAGTTTGTTTACATTTCGAGTGTCAAATGTTTTATATACGTATATATATATATATATATATATATATATATATATATATATATATATATATATATATATATATATATATATATATATATATATACTATATATATTTATTTATTTATTTATTTATTAACACATCGGCCGTTTCCCACCAAGGATGACCCGAGAAAGAAGAAACACTTTCCTTATCATTCACTTCATCACTATCTTGCCAGAGGCAACATTAACTGTGCCCCTGTCCCACCTCCAGGACTCAAGTCTGACCTGCCGGTTTCCCTGAATCCCTTCATAAATGTTACCTTGCTCACACTCCAACAGCACTTCAGGTCATAAAAACCACTTGTCTCCACTCGCTCCTATCTAACACGCTCACACATGCCTTCTGGATGTCCAAGCCCCTCACTCTACCCCCTCTCTCCAACCTTTCCTAGGCCAACCCCCTCTCCTACCTTCCTTGCACTACAGATTTATACGCTCTCCAAGTCATTCCATTTCGTTCCACCCTCACTAAATGTCCGAACCACCTCAACAACCCCTCCTCAGCCCTCTGACTACGGATTCTCTGCATTATATTCACACTGCACATTGCCCTCAGACATGGCATGTCCACTGCCTCCAGCCTTCTCCTCGTTGCAACAGTCACAACCCATGCTTCACACTCAAATAAAAGCATTGGTATAACTATACTCTCATACATTACCCTCTCTGCTTCCATGGATAACGTTTTTTGTCTCCACAGACTCCTCAGTACACCACTCACCTCCCCCCCCCCTCATCTGCTGACAAGGTCACTCTCAAATATCTGGAAACATTCACTTCCTCCATACTCCCTCCCTCTAATCTGATATCCAGTCTTTCATTACCTAAATTCTTTGTTATCCTCATCACCTTACTCTTTCCTATGTTCCTTTTTAATTTCCTTCTTTTACATACCCTACCAAACTCATCCACCAACCTCTGCAACTTCTCTTCAGAATCTCCCAAAAGCACAGTGTCATCAGCAAAGAGCAACTGTGACAACTCCCACTTTGTGTTAGATTCTTTATCTTTTATTCCCACGCCTCTTGTCAACACCCGAGCATTCATTTCTCTTACAACATAAAAGCAGGCCTTAGACATATCCCTTTCTAAGATCTACTTTTACTGGGAAATAATCTCCCTCCCTCCTACATACTTGAACCTGAGCCTCACTATCCCCGCAAAAACTCTTCACTGCTTTCAGTAACCTACTTCCTATTCCATACATTTGCAACATCTGCCACATTGCCCCCCTATCCACCCTACAATACGCCTTTTCCAAATTCATAAATGCCACAAGAACCTCTTTACCCTTATCTAAATACCATTTGTTTCACTGTAAACATTTGGTCTACACACCCCTACCCTTCCTAATATATAAATATATATATGTCGTGCCGAAGAGGTAAAACTTGCGATTTTTGGCTTAAATAGCAACGCTCTTCTTGCCGAATAAGGCAAGCGAAAATTTGTGTATGCAATAATTTCGCAAAAATCATTCTGAAACTAGCGAAAAAACTATATTTCATTGTGTTTGTTCATTATTAAATTATTGTAAACATGTCTAAAATATATTTAGTTGGATTAGACTAAATTAAATTGCCCTTGTTATAATAAGGTTAGGTAAGATTTCTAAAGTTGTTTTGGTACAAAATTATTATTTTTTACATTAACATAAAAGAAAAAAAAAATATCTTTAAACGTATAAGATAAAATTTTAGAAAAGACTTCATTTCTTGCTCATTGACTAATTTTACCTATTCGGCACCATACCATTGTGGTTCGGTGGTAGAGCACCGCGTACCTTGTTCCAAGGTTCGTAGGTTCGAGTCTCCTTCGACCCTGAGATTAGTGTTTATGAATATTTCGCTTGTTCTGCGAATTCTAAACATTGCAAAAAAAAAAAAATCTCTCATCGGCCGATGCATGCAGGGAATAAGATGAAAACCACCTGCCTGAAGGCTGGCTATCTTGGACCAAAACGTCTAACGTTAGCTGGGCGCCAAGGTATTGGACCAGTGTGGTACGGTGGTAGAGCACTGCGTACTTTGTTTCAAGGTTCATAGGTTCGAGTCTCCTTCGACCTGAGATCAGTGTTTCTGTATGTATATATATATATATATATATATATATATATATATATATATATATATATATATATATATATATATATGTCGTGCCGATTAGGTAAAACTGGTCAATTAGCAAGAACTCATTTAAAATTAAGTCCTTCTAAAATTTTCTCTTATACGTTTAAAGATATATTTTTTCATTTACGTTAATGTAAAATTTATAATTTTGTACCAAGAGAAACTTTGAAAACCTACCTAACCTTATTACAACAAGCGCAATTTAATTTAGCCTAACCCAACAAAATATATTTTAGATACGTTAACATTAATTTAATAATAAACAAACACAATGAAATATATTTTTCTCGTTAGGTTCAGAATTATTTTGCGAAATTATTGCATACACAAAATTTCGCTTGTCTTATATGGCAAGGTGAGCGTTGCTATTTAAGCCAAAATCCAAGTTTTACCTAATCACTGACATATATATATATATATATATATATATATATATATATTATATATATATATATATATATATATATATATATATATTATATATATATATATATATGTATATATATTAGTAAAACTGGTATGTGAAATCGTCAGGTTGTTGGAAAATGGCACAAATTGCAAACACCAGGACATTTTATTGGAAACGTTTCGGTCCTGGGTCCTTAGTAACCCACATTCATTCTCTGTCTGTCTCTCTCTCTCTGTCTCTCTCTCTCTGTCTGTATGTCTGTCTGTCTGTCTGTCTGTCTGTCTGTCTGTCTCTCTCTCTCTCTCTCTCTCTCTCTCTCTCTCTCTCTCTCTCTCTCTCTCTCTCTCTCTCTCTCTCTCAGAGTATACTTTAGTCTCAATAGACCCTCATTTCGCATTAAAGTATTCTTGACTGGTGGAGAATGGGTGACATGTAGCCTTAATGACCCTCGTGTATATAGGCTTTAAACCCCATTAAGCAACCAACCAGCCTTTTAATTGATGACAGAGATTTATTTATTAAAACAGATACAAATCTTACTGAAAATAGTTTTGCTATTTTATGAAAAATAATCTGAAAATTTGACGCAATAATGAATGCAGGATTGTCAGGTAGCTGTGTGGGGTGCCAACTGCTGGCACTCTGGAGGAGGTGTCTTAATAATGGCACTCCCCTCTTCTTCTCCAAGTCAGTGCCTTGCCCTTGTTGCATTTCCATCTGAGTTGCAACATTAATTTCAGTTTTGTTTCCTGCTTGGTGTGTGTGTTTGATTTGATTCTAAACTCTCTCTCTCTCTCTCTCTCTCTCTCTCTCTCTCTCTCTCTCTCTCTCTCTCTCTCTCTCTCTCTCTCTCTCTCTCTCTCTCTCTCTCTCCATCACTTCTGTTTTTGTTCTCCAGTGTTTACTTGCCGTTGGCAATCTCTTACCTTTCTTTTTTGTCAGTGCTTTTGTTTTCTGTTTTGGTCTCTTCAGTTTTTTCATTACCTTCCTGTTTCTTTCTCTTGGCTTTGTGTCCGTTATTGTCTTCTTACCAAACCTCTCTTCTGTCTCTCTCATTCTTCTTTCCTTTTCTGAATCCTCTCCTTCGCTTCCTTCCAATCATTTCTTTCCCTTCCTTCACACTTTCCTTCCCATTTCTTCACCCTCCTTTCCTGTCCCTCTCTGCGCCCTATTCTTTTCTCCAATGGGCACCTTACATTCCCTCCCACCACCTCTCTGCACCCCATTCCACCTCTTCCTTTCCTCCCTCAATGTCCCTTCTCTTTCTAGGCCCACTCCCCTTCTCTCTCCCTGTCCCTCTTACCCTGATCCTCTTCCCTCATGCACCCGGCCCTTCTCCATCCCTCCTCCTCCTCTCCCCTCCCCTTCCCTTCCCCTTCCCTCCCCTACCCAACACAACATAATTACTAACAAAGTCATAAATCATATTCACACTGTTAAGCACAGCTCCCCTCCTCCATAATCAAGTAGCAGGCCTGTGTGACACTCAATTGCTGGCCCTCGTACCCCCAGTGCCTATATTGGCACTCCTGAATTTCTGCTCTCACGCTTTGTCACATTATTACATGCTGTAGCCAGATCACTTAAATTGTTATTATTATTATTATTATTATTATTATTATTATTATTATTATTATTATTATTATTATTATTATTATTATTATTATTATTATTATTATTATTATTATTATTATTATTATTATTATTATTATTATTATTATTATTACTGTAATTATTTTTATTGTTGTAATTATTATTATTTTACTATTATTGTTGCTGTTATAATTGTTTTTATTGTTATTGATATTATTATTATTATTACTACTATTATTATTATTATTATTATTATTATTATTATTATTATTATTATTATTATTATTATTATTATTAATATTATTTTTATTACCATCGTTTTACTAATTTTATTATTTTTCATGAAAAACGCTATAATTCAGTATAATCCGAGGATGAAGAGAGTAGCTCCAGTTCCTTTGATCAAGAGCCCTCCTGGAGTTTACCTGGAGAAAATTCCAGGGGTCAACGCCCCTGCGGCCCGGTCTGTGACCAGGCCTCATGTTGGACCAGAGCCTGATCAACCAAGCTGTTACTGCTGGCCGCACGCAGTCCAACGTACGAACCACAGCCTGGCTGGTCAGGTACCGACTTTAGGTGCCTGTCCAGTGCCTGCTTGAAGACAGCCAGGGGTTTGTTGGTAATCCCCCTGATGTATGCTGGGAGGCAGTTGAACAGTCTTGGGCCCCTGATACTTATTGTGTTGTCTCTCAACGTGCTAGTGGCACCCCTGCTTTTCATTGGGGGGATGTTACATCGCCTGCCGAGTCTTTTGCTTTCGTAGGGAGTGATTCTCGTGTGCAAGTTTGGTACTAGTCCCTCGAGAATTTTCCACGTGTATATAATAATGTATCTCTCCCGCCTGCGTTCTAGGGAGTACAGGTTTAGGAACTTCAAGCGTTCCCAGTAATTGAGGTGGTTTATCGCAGTTATGCGTGCCGTGAAGGTTCTCCGCACATTTTCAAGGTCAGCAATTTCACCCCCCTTGAAAGGTGCAGTTAGTGTGCAGCAATATTCCAGCCTAGATAGAACAAGCGATCTGTAAAGTGTCAACATGGGCTTGGCATCCCTGGTTTTGAAGATTCTCATTATCCATCCTGTCATTTTTCTAGCAGATGTGGTTGCTACGGTGTTATGGTATTTGAAGGTGAGATCCTCTGACATGATCACTCCCAGGTCTTTGACATTAGTTTTTCGCTCTATTGTGTAGGTGGAATTTGTTTTGTACTCCGATGAGATTTTAATTTCCTCACGTTTTCCGTATCTGAGTAATTGAAATTTCTCATCATTGAACTTCATGTTGTTTTCTGCAGCCCATTTAAAGATTTGGTTTATGTCTGCTTGGAGTCTTGCAGTGTCTTCAACGGTGGACACTGTCATACAGATTCGAGTGTCATCTGCAAAGGAACACACGGCACTGTGGCTTATATCCCTGTCTATGTCCGATATGAGGATGAGGAACAGGATGGGAGCGAGTACTGTGCCTTGTGGAACAGAGCTTTTCACAGTAGCTGCCTCAGACTTTACTCTGTTGACTACTACTCTTTGTGTTCTACTTGTTAGGAAATTATAGATCCATCTACCAACTTTTCCTGTTATTCCTTTATCACGCATTTTGTGTGCTATTACACCATGGTCACACTTATCAAAGGCTTTTGCAAAGTCTGTGTATATAACATCTGCATTCTGTTTGTCTTCTAGAGTATCCAGGACCTTGTCGTAGTGGTCCAGTAGTTGGGACAGACAGGAGCGACCTGCTCTAAACCCATGCTGTCCTGGGTTGTGCAATTGATGGGTATCAAGATGAGTGGCGATCTTGCTTCTTAAAACCCTTTCAAAAATGTTTATGATATGGGACGTTAGCGCTATTGGTCTGTAGTTCTTTGCTATTGCTTTACTGCCGCCTTTGTGGAGTGGGGCTATGTCTGTTGTTTTTAGTAGCGGGACGACCCCAGTGTCCATGCTCCCTCTCCATAGGATGTTAAAAGCACGTGATAGGGGCTTCTTGCAGTTCTTGATGAACACGGAGTTCCATGAGTCTGGGCCTGGAGCGGAGTGCATGGGCATGTCATTTATTGCCTTTTCGAAGTCATTTGGCGTCAGGGTGATGTCAGATAGGCTTGCGTCTGTCAAGTTCTGTGGCACTCTCATAAAAAATTAATTTAGGTCTTCGATTTTCAGTCTGGTTAGCCGCTCGCTAAAAACTGAGTCATATTGGGTCTTAAGTAACTCACTCATTTCCTTGCTGTCATCTGTGTAGGACCCATCCCGTTTAAGTAGGGGCCCAATACTGGATGTTGTTCTCGACTTTGATTTTGCATAAGAAAAGAAATACTTTGGGTTTCTTTCAATTTCATTTATGGCTTTTAGTTCTTCTCGCGTTTATTGATTCCTGTAAGATTCCTTTAGTTTTAATTCGATGTTTGCTATTTCTTCCGTGAAGTGAGCGAAACATCTTTTGCAATATTTCCCATAATAATTATAACTAATAAAAAAATAATATTCATGGCAATTGGTTTTATTTTTGTTCGTACGAATTTTTCTCTACGATTGTAAGTTGGGAAATTGGAATTACCTTCCTCTTCCTTGGATCAAACCTGACTGATCCCTGTGGATTTAGTGCTTCCCCGGGTATGTAATGAGTGGGATAAATTATGATGTTTCTGATTGAGTTTAATCACACACGTTAGGTGGGGTGCCTAATGGTTCCTAATTACCCCCACAGCATTCATTAGCGGCTTCCTAAGTACTCCAAACACATAATTATGAGGAAACTAGGTAATATGTCATAATGTCTGGGGGAGGGGAAGTTGTGGAGGTGGGGAAGGGGTGTAGACTAGTGTGGGTAGGGGGTTAACCCCGCCCCCAAAACACACAAAAAACCTGGGGTGGTGGCTGGCGTATTTTATTCGTTTTTTTTACAGTGTTTTTACAAGGTAAATCTAAGATTATCGTCCTTTATTAACAAGCTAAGAGATGTTACCTCCCTCAGCTCATTTAGAAACTCACCCTAGCATGACCTCTATCACAATCCTTTTTGTTAGGACACACATAAATAAGGAACAGGGTGAAGTTGGAGGGAGGTGTGGGCCAGAGATATCATTTACTCTTCTCTTTCATTAATGTTTGAATGTTATGTGAGCGAGTTCCAGACTCGACTCATTCCAGGAATGAATTATCTCAGAGGAAGTGATGTTCTCGAGAAGGCTACAACTAGACTGTGGGTGATATTCGCTGCCCGTCTTATGGTATAGAAGCAGTGTTCTCGTTCTCCACAATGTGGGGTCTTGAACATTGCACTAACGTCACCCACATATCTTCGGTGTTGAAGACTCTGTTGAAATGCCAGAGCTATTCAAACGGGGTCCACATGAGAGACAAGTAATCTTACCCGGCTATCTGTTTTATCTAGAAATCGTAGATGAGACAGAAGGAAGGGCGAGAGAAGGCAATTCAAGAAAGTTTTGCATACTTAAGGAGAGAGAGCACTTGTGTCTCGTACAGAGTTTGTTTTAGCCTCAGTTGTTGTGTAGGCACGATATACGTCTTAGTGCTGTTAGCTTTTTGGCTGCCTTGCTTGCAAGATTTACTATATGATTTTTCAGAGACAAGTTGAAGACATATTTCCCTCCTAGAATATCCACCTCATCCCCAGGCTCCAGCACTGTTACCACTGATCCGGCATTAACATCATGTTCTCCAGAGACAATCATCATTTGTGTCTGCTCAGAAGAACATGAAAGCTGCCATCATGTTCCCCAGGCTGATACAGCTGCAAGATGGTGATTGATGCACCTGATACCAGCTGATATTTTCTCTCTTTCGTAAGTAAACGTCAGAGGACAGTCATCTGTATAGGTATCTGATTCAGGAATGAATTGGAGAATGTCACTGAAGTAGACATTCCGTATCAATAAGTAAAGCACGCTCACCTGTGGAACACTGCCACCGATTGTGTGTCGTCTTGACTCTGTCTTATTGATAAGGTGCAGCACAGAGCCACTGGTGCCATACTCAGTGGAAAGCACCAGCAGTGTCCAGTGCTACTACACAACTGATCTTCAGTTCATCCAGCAGGGACTCTCTCTCTCTCTCTCTCTCTCTCTCTATATATATATATATATATATATATATATATATATATATATATATATATAGTTATTATTAGAATTTATATGTACTTAACCTTGAACTTTTCCCCTCGTGTCCCCTCTCTATATCCCTGATGCTGGGGGAGGTGAGCTCCCACCCCATCTGTTCTGCTTCCCCTCTCTTGTTTTTCATCTCTTTTTCCCTTCCTGTCAGGTTACCCTCCCTTCCCAAGCCCACTCCTACCCTCAGTTCTCTCCCCTCGAGACTTTCACTTCCTCTAAACTAAGTGCCCCTACATACCCACCGCCTCCCCTCCTTCCTTCCCTCCCTGAAGATTATCAGCCCCCACCACCACCAGCCCCTTTCACTAGCCCCCTCCACCAGCCTCCTTCACTAACCCTCCACCAGTTCCCTCCATCAGCCTCCTTCAAAATCCCCTCCACTAGCCCCCTCCACCATCCCCTCCGTCAACCTCCACTAGCCTTTTTACTAGCCCCTCTATCAGCCCCTTTAACAGATTCTCCACCAGCCCCTCTACTAGCCCCTCCACAAGCCCCGTCCAGCAGCTTCTCCACCAGCTCCCTCTAAAGCCCCCTCCACCAGTTTCTCTACCACCCTCCTTCGCCATCCCCCCTCGACCAACCCCGTCCACCAGCCCCCTCCACCAACTTCTCAACCATCTTCCTCCACCAGCCACCTCCACCAGTCTCCTCCATCAGCCTCCTCCACCAGCCCCCTCCACCAGCCCCTCCACCAGCCTCCTCCACCAACCCCTCCAACAGCCTCCTCCACCAGCCTCCTCCACCAGCCTCCTCCACCAGCCCCTCCACTAGCCACCTCCACCAGCCCTCCACCGGCCCCTCCACCAGCCTTCTCCACCAGCCTCCCCACCTCAGCCACCTCCACCAGCCTCCTCCACCAACTTCTCAACCACCTTCCTCCACCAGCCACCTCCACCAGCTCCTCCACCAACCCTCAACAGCCTCCTCCACCAGCCTCCTCCACCAGCCTCCTCCACCAGCCCTCCACTAGCCACCTCCACCAGCCCCCTCCACCGGCCCCCTCCACCAGCCTTCTCCACCAGCCTCCTCCACCAGCCACCTCCACCAGCCTCCTCCACCACTCTCCAGCAGCCTCCTCCACCAGCCTCCTCCACCAGCCACCTCCACCAGCCTCCTCCACCAACCTCCTCCACCAGCCACCTCCACCAGCCTCCTCCACCAGCCTCCTCCACCAGCCCCCTCCTCCATTTCAAGTTGATCCTCACTCTGGGGACAGACCTGGGAACTGGCAGTATCTTCGTCTTAACCCATCCTCTTCACATCTTCCCCTTCTCCCCCATTTTCCACCCTTATTTCATCACCCGTCCTTTCTCCTTATTTCCTATTTCCATCTCCCTACCTTCATTTCCCCTCCCCGCATTTCGTATTCCTCCCCCTCTTTCCTCTCCTCTCTCTTCTCCTCTCCTCTCTCTTCTCCTCTCCTATTCTCTCACCCTTCTATCTCTCGCTTCCCTACTGCATCAGTATCCAGCATTCACTTGCTCCTATCCCAACCACCCATTTCCACATGTTTATCCCCTCTCCCCATTCCCATTCTCTCATTACTCTACGAGATGCTTTCACTTTCCATTCCCACTTTCACTCTTCTACTCCTTTTATATATCCTTCTACTCCTTTTAATTCACCCTTCTACTCCTTTTTTTCACCCTTCTACTCTTTTTATTCACCCTTCTACTCCTTTTATTCGCCCTCGTAAGTTTTTACAGAGTTAGGCTAAGAGTTCCTATCTATACTGATAAGTTAAGAGCTGTTACCTACCTCAGATCATTCGAAAGCCTTCTTTAGCATTATCTTTATTTTAATTGTTATGAAAGGTAATTTGGGAAGAGGATGAAGATGGAACCAGCGGTGAGCCAGATGTTACTGGTGGCTAATTGGCTTTGTTCATTGATGTTTGTATTCACTAAAAGTCAGCAGTAGAGAGAGAGAGAGAGAGAGAGAGAGAGAGAGAGAGAGAGAGAGAGAGAGAGAGAGAGAGAGAGAGAGAGAGAGGGAGTTTATGACGACGTTTTGGTCCACCCTGGACCATTGTCAAGTCACAGATGGGGGTGAGAAAAGTAGAGAAGGCCAGAAGACAATATGGTAGGTGGCGAGAGAAGAAGGGAGTGGTGGTGGAAGCAGTCGTAATGGTGGTAGTAGTAGTAGTAGTAGTAGTAGTAGTAGTAGTAGTAGTAGTAGTAGTAGTAGTAGTAGTAATAGCAGTAGTAATATTGGTAGTGGTGTTGGTGTACGTAGAAATAGCGGAACATGTTCCAGACTCGAGTCTGGATCTTGCCACCTTGGAAGGTCATCTACCTTGTTCAGAAACCAGAGATGAGAAGAAGGGCAAGCAGTTCAAGGAAGTGGTGCATACTCTCTCTCCTTTCCCTCTCTTCCTCCTCTCACCTTCCCGCTTTGCTTTCTTCTTCCTACTCCTCCTCTCTGGGTTCCCTCTCTCCTTTCCCCTCTCCTGCTCCCTTTCTCCTTCCCCTCTGCTTCTCCCCCTCTGCCTCTCCTACCCCTTGCCATCTCCCCCTTTCCTCCCCTCTCCCGTTTTGCAGGTTGGTTGAGTTCGCCCCAGTAATGAAAGACCTGGTCCGCGCGGTCGACCCCCGCTTGTTGGCTGACGTCAGAATACACTAATGATGACATCAGCATGTTGTAGTATTGACGTCAGCCTGCCCTGTTGGTTCATCCATCCTTTCATACGGACGTCCGCCTATGCTGAGGATTTCAGCAGGTTGGTGACTTCAGAGTGCATTGATGATGATGTCCCTGTGCTTTAACACTGACTTCATGTGACATTACGATGTCATTGTGCTCTATACTCTCCCTGATGATGTTACTGGGCTCTTATGTTAACGTCAGCGTGCTCTGATGAAGTCATCGTGGTCTAATAGTGAATCAACGTCACCTGTGACTGGTTGGGAACACAGACACGGTACATAAGCACTGTATACACAGACATGGTACACAGAGATGGTACACAGACATGCTACACAGACATGCTACACAGAGATGGTACACAGACATGGTACACAGAGATGGTACACAGAGATGGTTCACAGAGATGGTACACAGACATGGTACACAGACATGGTACACAGACATGGTACACAGACATGGTACACAGACATGCTACACAGAGATGGTACACAGAGATGGTACACAGAGATGGTACACAGAGATGGTACACAGACATGGTACACAGACATGGTACACAGAGATGGTACACAGAGATGGTACACAGACATGGTACACAGACATGGTACACAGACATGGTACACAGAGATGGTACACAGACATGGTACACAGACATGGTACACAGACATGGTACACAGACATGGTACTATAATTTAAATGAGCCGCTGGAGATGGTTGTTAGACATTGGTCAATTCTTGCGCAGTAACGTGTGTATGTGTGTTGATCTCTAGCTCTTGGGACTCACACCAGTTGGCCGGTGGGGCTTGCTTTCTGCCCTTTCTCGGCCTGTATCTTACCTGCCATAGAAACCATGAATTAAAAAAATAAAAATAATATCTCACTCACTAGAGTTTCTAATAATATTTGCTGGGCATACAAGCGTTCTGTTGGTGTAATACTGATCATAGGAAATACTCTATTTTGCGTTTTATTTTCGTGAACTGTAATATTACCGATAGATAATTAGAGACGACAGAAGTGTAATATTGCAGAGGACGAATTATTAACGATAGGGAAAGACTGGGAGGGGAGGCGGGGGTAATATTAACGAGGGAACAATATTTTAGTAGTATTAGTGAAGGGGGGGGGGGGGTAATATCGAGGTGGTTTGGTTGGTATTCGCCTGAGCATCCCTCCTGCTCTTCCTTCTCTCTAATTGGTCTAAATTACTAACTGCTGAACTATTCTCCGCTGGAGACGTAACCAAATTAAATTGATTCCTGTTCCCTGTCGCTGTGAGGGACTTGGATGGTGGGAATGTTGGAGTTTGTGGGTGGGAGTGTTGTAGTTTGTGGGTGGGAGTGTTGTAGTTTGTGGGTTGGAGTGTTGTAGTTTGTGGGTGGGAGTGTTGAAATTTGTGGGTGGGAGTGTTGGAGTTTGTGAGCTGGAGTGTTGGAGTTTGTGGGTGGGAATGTTGGAGTTTGTGGGTGGGAGTGTTGGAGTTTGGGGGTGGGAATGTTGGAGTTTGTGGGTGGGAGTGTTGGAGTTTATGAGCTGGAGTGTTGGAGTTTGTGGGTGGGAATGTTGGAGTTTGTGGGTGGGAGTGTTGGAGTTTGTGAGCTGGAGTGTTGGAGTCTGTGGACGGGAATATTAAAATTTTAGGCAGTGGGCCATGATGAAGAATATGATGTTCATTAGGATTTCAGCAAGACACTTGGCAGAAACTCACACAGAAGATTGTTAAAGAAAGTAGCTGCACATGGTATTAGAAGTTAAATTCACTAATTGATCGAGGCATGGCTAACTAACAGGAAGGAGAAAGCTTGCATAAATAGGGTACAATCAGAATGGGGACCAGTGACAAGAGGCCTTCCACAAGAATAATTTTGGCCCCCTTGTTTATAATTTAAATTAACAACCTTGACGAGGATTTAAAAATGACATGAACAAATTTATTGACGACACAAAAATAGCTCCGAATAATGGATTCGCTGGAAATAGTGAACAAACTAATGTCGTGGTTCGAAGAGTGGCTCTATGCTACCTGATGGTGTTCTGGGGGTCAGCGCCCCGCTGCCCAATCCTTCACCAGGCCTCCCGGTGGATCAGGGCCTGATCAACCAGGCTGTTACTGCTATCCCGGCTGATCCGGTCCCAACTTTAGATATCTGTCCAGCTCCCTCTTGAAGACAACCAGGGGTCTACTGGCTGGTGGGAGGCTGTTGAACATTCTTGGGCCCTGGACACTTACTGCGTTTTCTCTTAGTGTACCAGTGACTCCGCTACTTTTCAATGGGGATATGTTGCATCGCCTGCCTTGCTTTCGTAGGGAGTGATTTCTGTGTGTATATTGGGAACCAGTCCCTCCAGAATCTTCCATGTATATATTATGATATATCTCTCGCCTGCGCTCCAGTGAGTACAAGTCAAGTGCTTCCAAGCGTTCCAAGTAGTTAAGGTGTTTGATGGAACTTATACGTGCAGTAAAGGTTCTCTGTACATTCTCTAGATCTGTAATTTCACCTGTCTTGAATGAAGATGTTAATGTACAGTAGTATTCCATCCTAGAGAAAACAAGTGATTTAAAAAGGATCATCATTGGCTTAGCATCTCTTGTCTTGAATGTTCTCATTATCCATCCTATCAGTTTCCTCGCAGATGTGATAGTGGAATTGTTGTGGTCCTTGAAGGTGAGGTCTTCGGACATTACCACTCCCAGGTCCTTCACATTAATTTTCCGCTCTATTGTGTGATTAGAGTTTGTAGTATACTCAGTCCTAGCTATTATTTCCACCAGTTTTCCATAACGGAGTAGTTGGAATTTGTCTTCATTGAACATCATATTGTTCTCCGTTGCCCATTGGCAGATCCTAGTATCGTCTGCAAAGGATGATACAGTGCTATGGTTTACATCTCTGTCTATGTCTGATATGAGAATGAGGAACAGGATAGGTGCGAGTACTGTGCCTTGTGGGACAGAGCTCTTCACTATGGCAGCTTCCAATTTAACTTTGTTTACCACTACTCTTTGTGTTCGATTGGTTAGCAGTAAACAGAAATCTGAAACCAATAAAACAGTGCCTAAGCATGAGAAATAAGGCTTGCAGATTTCTTGGATTTATATCTAGAAGTGAAAGTAGCAAGAGTCCACAGGTCACATTCCAGCTCTATACATTATTAGTAAGGCATCATGTAGAGTATGCAGCTCAATTCTGGTCTCCATACTACATATGCATTGGAGAACTTCCATAAAATAAGGCATCATAAGAACAATGATAAAATATCGACACAATGAGGAAACACACATTCACAACACCCGAGTGTCTTTATTGAGAGACGTTTCGCCAGTACAGTATGCCCAGGGAAGGAGATCTTTATCCTGGAAGTGGAGAGGTGCAGCAGTTGAAGACATCATAACATGTGGGTGGGGCCTACTACTACTACTACTACTACTACTACTACTACTACTACTACTACTACTATACTACTACTACTACTACTACTACTACTACTACTACTACTACTACTACTACTACTACTACTACGTCAGGGTCATTAGATTGGTCAGAGATTTAACAATGAATGCTGCACTTCAATGGATTCTTGGTCTCCCTTTACCCCTGCCACCCCTTCCCTACACTCATCCCTTTTCCAAGCACCATTGGAGGACTGACCTTCAACCTGTTTGGTCATATAACCGGTTAACGGCAGCTGCGTGCTGGGGAGAATGACCTCCGTCAGCATTGAGATCTCTTCACCTAGCAAGAAATAAATACCTAGGTGTTAGTTTCCTTATGCTTGCTTTTACCTCTCTTCTCTTTCTCTTGCCCTCTCTCTTTTCCTCCTCTTTCTCTTCCCCTCTCTCTCTCCCTCCTCTTTCCCCACTCCCTCCTTACTGTACATTAAGCAGTCTTCCTGAGTGCACGGGTGCTTCTCAAATAATAATTAACGTATCCATCTCTTTATTACCTCTCCCTCACCCCTCCCTCTCCCTTACCTCTACCTCTCCCTCACCCTCACCTCTCCCTCTCCTCTTTCTCTCACTCGCCTCTCCCTCTCACTCACCCTTCTGCCAATATCATGCCTGTGAGTCCCTCTCCCTTATCTCCCTCTCATTGATAAATATTATCCACTCTCCATTGATGGGCAGGCTGGCGTGAAGGATTCAATAAAGGAATTAAGTAAAAGCGCCCGTGGGTCATCAGTCCGTAGAGGTTATTATATCATGAACCATTTATCTTGAGGCAGGGTGACCCTTCCCCTCGTCTCGCTCTCTCTCTCTCTCTCTCTCTCTCTCTCTCTCTCTCTCTCTCTCTCTCTCTCTCTCTCTCTCTCTCTCTCTCCGTGTTTGAGCTTAAAGTCTGTCGACTGTATGAGGGTCCTTAAGACTGTATGTCATTTGTACTCCAACAGTCAAGAATACTTTAATATCTTTCAAAAATAATCAAAAGTAAGGTAGAAGGAAAGGAGATAGAGAGGAGAGAAGGAGGTTGGGAGGGTGGAAGGGAGAGAGGAATGATAGTTTTGATAATAGGAGTTTGAGAGGATAATGAGGAGATGGATAAGAATGAAGACTAAGAACAATGGGAGAGAGAGAAACTGGAATAGAATTTAGAGTGGCAGTGTGAAGAATTGTGGAGGAAGAGAACATGATGATAGGAGAGAGGAGTGAAGAAGCAGAAGACTGGAAAGACCGGGAAGGCAGGTGAATGCGGGAGAATGGTAAACAGAGAGAATGAGAGAGGATGGGAGAGGGAAGACTGAGAAGGGTAATTAAGATAGGGAAATTGGGCAAAGGCTGCAAAATAGGAAATCAAGAGGGGACACAGAGGCTGTTGATGGTACACACACACACACACACACACACATACACACACACACACAGAGAGGGAACACAGAAACAAGGGGACACAACTGGAAGCTGAAGACTCAGATGAGTCAAAGGGATGTCAGGAAACATTTCTTCAGCCACAGAGTAGTCAGGAAGTGGAATGGACTAGAGAAAGATATAGTGGAGGCAGGAACCATACATAGTTTTAAGACAAGGTATGATAAAGCTCATGGAGCAGGGAGAGCAGAGACCCAGTAGCAGACAGCGAAGAGGCGGGGCCAGGAGCTGAGTCTCGACCCCTGCAACCACAATTAGGTGAGTACAATTAGGTGAGTACACACATGCACACACACATCGGGGCCAGGAGCTGTGACTTGACTCCGCAGCCACAACTAAGTGAGTGAACACACACACACACACACACTCGAACCCCCTACATGTACACATGCAACACAAGAGGATAACTTACATCCGTTCATGTATACACGTAGCTAAGGATAATTAGACATGTCTAGAGGGAAAAGAGCATTCAGTGAGCCTTCCCAGAGAGCATCATGAGGGTAGAGAGTAAGGCTCTCATACAGAGCATTGAGGGGAGGGGGAGATAGATAGTGAAACCGTCATCTCTCCCTCTCTATTTCCATCATTCTTCCATTCATATAATGTTAAAGTCGCTGCTTCTCTCCCGCTCTCCCGTCTACTGGAGTTGCAGTACGACAACAGAAGTATATTGCTACCATGTCTACTTCCTCATTAAGCTCTAGGAGTCTTAGACTCCTAGAGTGCATAAAAAGTGATTCAGACCCCTGAGATGTCAGTGATATTGTCCTTGTAGCTCAATTCGATATTTGGTGTAGTTTCAGCAGTCACAAGAGAGCATGTGTGCTTCCTGTTCTAGTTCTTCGTGAGATCCCTGGTAATGTTACTTCTGTCTTCCTGTTCTAGTTCTTCGTGAGATCCCTGGTAATGTTACTTCTGTCTTCTCGCATCTCTCAAGGTCTTGGCTTTGAGAGATGGAGCATGCGTGTACCTTAGTACGTAATATGTTAGCCGGTAATTTGATAGCCGGTATTCTGTTAGTGTTGTTACAAACACTGAGGCACTGCTGCCCTGGCTTCAGATCACTGCTTGCCGTAACTCTTACTAATTCACTGCATCGAGTTTGACTTTTTTCATCCATTCTTGTACTGAGCTTCACACTTCTACCCTTGAACGTCAGCAATTCTTTGTCATGCAGCGCTGAACGGTCCACTTGGCTTTTGCTCTTTCTTTTACCCTCCTTTCACCTTCCGTCTCTTGCTCACTTCTTTATTCTATCTTCCTTCCTCTCCTTTTTTTACCTCCCTGCTCTCTTCCAGCCCACCCTCCCTATCTCCCTTCCATTCTAACACCACCTTAATCTCTCTCTCTCTCTGTCTCTCTCTCTCTCTCTCTCGGTAAAGTTAGACACCAGCTATCACTGGCTATTTAAACTTACTGACTTCATCGACTACTACAGAGGTGTGCTGGGTCCCACTTCCCTCCACTGTCAAGCTTCTTAAACCCTGTGAGCTTCTACAGCTTTTCATAACAATGACCGAGGTCTTTCCACAAGCTTATCGGTCCACCCAGCAAAAAGAAAATTGAAGATCATATGTGATGATAAATCTTGTTATTTTTGGACGCGTACAGTTATTTTCGTTTCATTATTTTCATTTATTCCAGAGTTAATTGTTCGTTGCTAGGGCCCTTTATGATGGCAATTCCTATACCCAAGAGTCATATAAGGGAACAATTGTTATGCCTATATGAGGGTAATTGATATACCATAGGGGAATATTTGCATCGGGTGTCTACAATATACAACTTAGGAATTTTGGTATTCAGTGTTTTTTTTGGTAATTATTTTTATTGGGCTGTGCATCGGCCTGGGGAATGAAAAATTATTCACGTTCGACCCATGGAGGAGGATGGTGGTTCTCATTCCTTGGACGAAGAGCTCTTCACCAGCACCTAGGCGGGTAAAGAGCTCTTTATCCAATGAAAATATTTAATTTACAGGCCTATGTAAATGACAAATCAGTCTTACGACTATATATATATATATATATATATATATATATATATATATATATATATATATATATATATATATATATATATATATATATATATATATAAAAAACCCAAGATAAGTTGTGATGAACGAATGTTTATAAACATAAAGGATGAGGACTCGAAGCGTGGTCCTTCAACATGGTTCAGAATTAGGCTAGGCATGTGCCAGGACCACGGTTCAAATCCCGGTCCAGTCTTGTTAATCTTGTGATAGTCGTTCATTGAGACTATCAATTAACTATTCATTATATCCTACCGCTTGAGTGAAGAAAATTCTACAATGGGATATTTTAGTGTAGCGCTATGAAAACACTAAACACGTAGGGGAGGGGGTCAGAAAACACGAAGAAATGGAAGGGAATCAGATTTTATGCAGAGGGAGAGGGGCAGATACAGTTTTTCTACCTTGAAGGGTAGAGTAAAGGAACACAATAAACACGTGTGGGTACACAAACAAAAGCAGACTAACTATTGTTTGGGTAGGCCGGGACTCGGGTTGTCTAATTAACAACAGACATGTTATTCTCTTCAAAGAGACTGTTTTATTCATTGCAAATTAAAAACAAACCACTCGGAAAGAGTGACTGCAGTACTCGCTGACAATCAAAGGTTGTCGAATGCGAGTGTTTCTCTTAGGGCTGTGTGTGTGTGTGTGTGTGTGTGTGTGTGTGTTTGTCAGACTCGTGGCGCTTCTGTCTTTCTGTTTGTCTTCTGTCTGTCTATGAAAGACTAGTAAAGCAATTTAAGTCCCAGTGTAGGTATGCTGTTGGAGCTTTCCCGTCTCATTGTGCGTCTGCTATTCATTTTGTCTTCTCATCCTTCGTTCATCTTCTGGTTTGTTGCTCTCCCCGTCTGTTCGTCTTGTAGTCTGCTCGTCTTCCCGTCTCTTAGTCTGCAAGTCTGTTCTTCTCACCGTCTTTCAGTCTCCAAGTCTATTTCCTCGACTGTTCAACTGCCTGTCTGTTCCTTTTCTCCTTCTGTGTGTCTTTTTCTTTTCAGTTTTCTCAACTTATGACTTTTCGTTCTTTTAAAGATCAAAATTTTAAAATTGTTCCGCAAAATCACATTGTTTTGTGTCAGATCGTCCTTTTATTTTTCTTCAGGTTCCTTCCTTCCGTCCGCCCGTCTGTCTGTCTCCTCCCGTGATTGTCAGCCCGTCATCCTATGTCTGTTCTTTCCTCTGGTTCTCTGTCTATCAATCTTCATCTGGTTGTTTGTAGGGCAATATTTCCTGCGTGTTTTTGATTTTGTGTTGCTGAGTTTACACGTTGATAACAACGACTTAGTGATCATATCGCCCCTTCAACCATCTCTGTTGCTCTCCATGTTCCTTCTTCATGTCTTCTGCTTCTACTGATCAGGAGTTTCCTCCCTCCCCATTTGTTCCCGTTCCTTGTGTCTGACACTTCTGTTCGTGAGTTTCTGTCCTTCACTTTGTTCCTTCTGTCTCTTCTATTCGTGTGCCCAGCAGTCTCTCTGTCTTCTTGTCCGTAAATCTATTGTATGTATCAGAGTTACACTTTAGTTCCTCCTGCTACAAAATTCTTCACTCGTGGAGCAAGGGTTTTCGTTGGAGTCTATGAGAGAGCAGTGTTTATATAAAGGAAAGGGGATGCTTCTTGCATTTATGGATTTGGACAAGGCTTACGAGAGGGTGGACAAAAGGACTAGTGCGATGTGTATCGCTAATATAGAATATAAGGAGGGTACGACACAAGCTTAGGCACTTTGAGAAGAGTAATTATCTTCTAGTAAAAGTTGTTCTTTAGATGGAATGTGTGATGTGTCCCTCAAACCCCCTGCGTTGTATTTGCCCTCTCTCTCTCTGCCATCAATGTATAACATATAATGTATTAAAATATATATCTATTGGTGAAATAACAAAATATGAGGAGATAGGGGAAGTGGAATATTAAAATGGCTTCAGAAAGAAATCCAAATGCTTTTCCTCGAAGATTTTTTATCCACTTCTCCGAGGCTGTGGGTCCTCACAATATGCACAAGAAATGAGGTTGTAAATGAAGTGATGGATTGTTTGGATGAGATATGGAATTGCAAGAAAATTCATGATATATATAGCTGGAATTATCATAGTAGCTCTTTATTGATGATACTCTTTTTGAGAAAGAAGACTGCAGATGCTAGATGTAGTGTTCTGAAGATCTTTTAAAAGGCAATCGAAAGTGAAAAGAAAGAAAGAAAGCAAGAAAGAAGGGGTGATCACAATGAGACATCTAGGGAATGAAAGATTGGACGTCAAACTGGGGTGAATGAAGCATGGAGGAAATGCATATATTTGATTTTTAGGTGAGAATGTGTCAACCAATGGGTGTGTGAAAGATGAGGGCACTCACGGAATAGATTAGGAAACCCAGATTTTGGATTGTTGAAGAATATGTGGAACGAACGAAAGAGTTTTTTTAGTCGATGGAAACAAGTGGAAAACATATCAGAGAATGATAGTGCCAACGATTTTAATTGATACCAAATTTGATCTTTGAGGAAGACCGAGTCAGCCGTAATGTGTTTGAGATCACTTTGTGGAGTGGAAATTGTGCAGAGATTATGGAGTGAAAATATTAGAAGTGTGTGTGTGTGTGCACTCACCTAATTGTGGTTGCAGGTGTCGAGGCTCCGGTGTGTGTGTGTGTGTGTGTGCACTCACTTAATTGTGGTTGCAGGTGTCGAGGCTCCTGTGTGTGTGGGTGATGAAATGACAGGTATAATTCAGAAAGCAGAAAAGCTATTCTGGAGTTTGGCCTTTTGAAAAGGATGTAACAAGAAAGCTTGATAAAAAGAAAGTGGTGACAGGGATGCCCCAAAACGGTTAAAAAGGAGGTTATGAAGGAGGGTTTTGAGTGGTAGGGGCTTGAGCAGGCAGCAGGCATGCTTTACCGTATTAAAGCGCACTGAGTGAAGAAAAGTAACTTTTGGGAACTGACATGTTGTTGGAGTACAAACAAGATAACGTACATAATGGATCCCAGAGAATTTTGATATCTGAATGTGAGAAGTACAGAACCCTGCGTCATCCTTGAGTCGATATGTAGCAGTTGGGTGTGAGAGGTACGAGGGTAGTGGATGGGGTATCTGGAGGGGCCAGAGGGCAGGGATAAGGGTGAGGAAGCTGGAGGCCGGAAGCTGGGCCGGGGGGGGTGAGCTGCCAAGCTGCTGATGGATGGCTTGGCATAAGTTATTATAAAGAATATTTTATCGTGATGCTGAGATATGTGACGAGAGAGAGAGAGAGAGAGAGAGAGAGAGAGAGAGGCTGATGCAGGTAACAGCTCTTAGCTTGTAAATAAAGTTAGGAAACTTAACCTAACCTTGTAGAAACCTGTGAAAGTGTGTGTGTGTGTGTGTGTGAGAGAGAGAGAGAGAGAGAGAGAGAGAGAGAGAGAGAGAGAGAGAGAGAGAGAGAGATGGAGAATATGTAGCAAGGCAGATAACAAGGCTTTTTAGTTTACACTGAAGCTATCTGCAGCGGACTATCTACTATTATCAGATAGTTCAAGTAAGAATAGTAAACCAGACAGTTCTCTTGCGTGTGTGTATGTGTGTGTGTGTGTGTGTGTGTGTGTGTGTGTGTGTGTGTGTGTGTGTACACATAATTTAGCTTTTCGTTATTGGACTGCAGCTCTTGGGCAAACCTCTTCTCCTTCACAAGACTAACGTCATCTTCACCGTATTTGCTTTCCTAACTGTGAACTGTTGCTGCTTCTCCTGCGTCCGCATTCCAGTTCGTTTTTATTCTCTATTTCACGCGTTCTCATTCTCTCTCTCTCTCTCTCTCTCATCATCATTCTACTTTTCCTCTCATTTCCATTTCCCACATTACCATCCACATTCCCGGCTCCTTCGGCTGGTCCGGTAACAGTTTGTGCATCACAGTTAAAACAACTCTGATCGGCACTAACAACGAGCAATAAGGGATATCAGAAGTCTCATGACTGGCAAACCTGCAATGATGTGAATTCCAGGAGTGCCGGGTATTTAGCAGGGTGTTCAGCAGGGAGACCAGCAGGGGGTCCAGCAGGGGGTCCTGCAGAGGGGTCCTGCAGGGTATCTTACAGGGTGTCGTCCAGAAGCCCCCGTGGGTATGATGGAAAGTAGTAGACAGTAAGGTAGAAGTGCTGGGATTGTTTCCACCCGCCAGAACTATGAGAATCTCAGACGCAACGCACCGGTCGGGTCCCTGAAATCTGGCCGCTTTTAATCGTGTTGCATCGTTCGTCGGCAAACTGCATCGTTCGGCCAAACCCTTCGAGGTGCATGGCCGTTGTTTTGTAGTGCTCATCCGGGGCTAGTGAGGGAGGAATCTGTGCTGGAGAGAGGGGGGGAGAGAGAAATGGCGAGGCTTTATGTCACGTCAGGCTCCCTCATTTCACTCTACTCGTTTCCACTTCCCCCCTCCCCCTCCCCCCTCATCTCTCCTCTCATCCATTCCCTTCCCCGTACTCGAGTTATCGGCATGATTAAATATCATTGCTAGTCATGCTCCAAGTAACTTGTGAAAGGACAGAGTTGGTTGGACGAGGGACACATCGTAACTTTAAAGTTGCGTGCAGCGGAAAGCAGTCAAGTTGAAAGTTGACGGATAGAGTAGGTGATTGTGTGTGTGTGTGTGTGTGTGTGTGTGTGTGTGTGTGTGTGTTGTGTGTGTGTGTGTGTGCATGTGTTGTGTGTGTGTGTGTGTGTGTGTGTGTGTGCATGTGTTGTGTGTGTGTGTGTGTGTGTGGGTGTGTGTGTGTGTGTGTGTGGTGTGTGTGTATGTGTGCGTGCGTGCGTGTGTGTGTGTGTGTGTGTGTGTGTGTGTGTGTGTGTGTGTGTGTGTGTGTGTGTGTGGTGTGGTGTGTGTGTGTGTGTGTGTGTGTGTGTGTGTGTGTGTGTGTGTGTGGTGTGTGTGTGTGTGTGTGTGTGTGTGTGTGTGTTGTGTGTGTTGTGTGTGTGTGCGTGTGTTGTGTGGGGCGGGGGGTTAAGGGAGGGGTGCGCGTCTGTGTTATACCTATTCTTGAAAGTTTGTATGGACTTTGCCTCAACCACTTCCTCATCTAGCTTGATCCTACCATAATATTTAATAAACGTTTTCTAGCGTACCTGAGTCTCATCTATATTTCTAGTTTCTACGGACCATTGCCTTTGATTCTTGCATTTCAAACTGCCTGTGTAGTTGAGTAAGGTACAGGAACACGTAAATACAGTTATATAAATTATCATACACAACACCATATGTTTAAAATACCCAGGATAACACAAAAAAAGTTAAACAATATGACTTATTTCCTGTGTCTGTTAGTCTTTTTCTCCAAGTATTTTATGCTTCACCATCACATCTGCTTTGTTACTCCTCTCTCGTAAAATCAAGTCAAATTCCATCAGCTCTCTGCTTACTCATCATACACATTTAATGAACGAGTCTAGTAGTAAATTTCTTGACCTTCTGAACATGCTTCGTCAGGCGGAGAGTCGATTCCCCGTGATGCATATCCTGTGACTGGTCTGAAATACGTCTCGTGTATAACACGTCTTTAAAGACTTCGTCACTGAGGTTACTGCTAGTGTGTCCAGAGCTTAGCCAGTCTCGCAGATGCTGTAGAAGTTAAACTGTAGATGTACACCTCAGCATCAATGTTCCTTTCTCCTCTCTCCTCTCATTTATCCTCCTATTCTTCCTCTAGCTGCACTAATCATCCTTTTTCCATCTTCTTCCAAAGTTTATCACTAACCAGACTCTCAGTAAAGTCAGAAAATGAAAGTAAATAATAAGAGAGTAATTACCTTTCTAATTGACGATATCTTATGAAAACAAATCTGACTTCAGCACAATAAAAAAATATATCAGTACATTCATTTTGATTAAATAGGATGATATCATCCATTTGCGTAGCGCTGAACCTCGGGTTACGTGGGTCACCTGTCTGCCAGTTGCTATTATTAAATGTTTCTCTAATGAAAATGGTGATAATAAATACTTTTCGACGAGGGTTCTGGCTCCAGCAACAGCAGCACCGCTGGATGTCAATATGGCCTGACCACCGCCAGCAGCACCGCCAGAAGCACCAACAGCAGCAGCACCACCACCCCGACCCAGCACAACGCCTACCTAAATGAAATATTACACCCACCGCTGTGGGAACAAAATGCTGCTACAGTTTAATTTGATCACTTCATCGCCTGCAATGATAGGAGTAACAATTTTGTGATTCTCATTCTCTCTCTCTCTCTTTTTTTTTCTCTCTCTCTAGCATGGTCCTAGCACTGATTATTAATTTTATAATCTAACTCCTTGAAGAGCAGGTTAGACAAATATGCTAGTTACTAGGATTGGCTTTGATATATATATATATATATATATATATATATATATATATATATATATATATATATATATATATATATATATATAATGGAACAGAATTCTTCCTCCGTAAGCCATGCGTGTCGTAAGAGTCGACTAAAATGCCGGGAGCAAGGGGCTAGTAACCCTTTTTCCTGTATACATTACTAAAGTTAAAAAGAGAAACTTTTGTTTTTCTTTTTGGGCCACCCTGCTTCGGTAGGATATGGCCGATTTGTTGAAAGAAGAAAGATATATATATTACTTATCATTAATAATATATTAAGGGGACATAACCTATACAGATCATATAGCTATGGGTAAATGAAGGCAATCAAGTTTGATCCAAAGAATAGGGAGGTTACCCCAATTCCTTGAATCAAAAGCTCATTACCAGCAAGAGGGCATCATCCCCTCCTTCACTTAAAAACCTTGGACAAGAAAAAACTGGCTCCTAGTTTTCTCCTAGCTTTCTCTTAGCTTTCATTTAGCTTTCTCCTAGCTTTTATATAGCTTTCTCTTAGCTGGGCTTGTGTTTTCCTCACGCACTCATTACCTATTATGCGCCTGCATATTCTCTCGGGTAAAAAGCTGCTCAAGCTCACACACTGCCAGCAAAAACACGATTACCCCATTGCAGCAACATCAGTTACCTCCTGTATTATACGTTTTTAAATTCCCGGCCGTGTGTGTGTGTCCGGAGACAAGACGAGGCCCATGTTCAAGGTGAGAATGGTTGCAAGGGAGCTTATTCCGGGCTGGAACAGAAGCAAGGGAATGTATTCAAGGATGGCATAGTTGCCCGGGACTGTATTCAAGGGTGGGATAGTTGCAAGAGAGAGTATTCAAGGAATGAATAGTTGCTAGGGAGTATATTCCAGTCTGGAATACTTGTAAAGGTGTGTATTCCAGGTTCAAATAGTTACAAGGGAATGTTGACCTCTTTGAAATCGTTGCAAGTCAGTGTATTACAGGCTGGAATAGCTGCAAGGTTGAAATAGTTGCAAGAAAGTATGTTCTGCAATAGAAGGCGTTTTTTACTCGTTGGAATAGTTGAAAGGAAGTGCATTAAATGCAGGATAAGGTGCAGAAAAATGTTCTATAGGCTAGAAGAGTTGCAGTGGGATGTTTCAGCAATTCCAGAATTTTTTTTTTTTTCAAGGTTTTCGGACTCTTCAAATATTCCAGAATATTTTAACAAAGGTTTTAAATTATTTTCTAGGGTTCCAGAATATTTTTCAAGAGTTCCAGTCTGGAACAACTTTTAGTGGATATATTCAGTTCGGACAAGTTGTAAGAGCCTGTTCTAAATTTTAATAGTTTCAGGCGAGTGTTGCCAGTCTGTGTTCCTTCCACTTGCATTCCAGAAGACGGGTAGATATGTGTTCGTCCTCCAGAACCAACGCAGATGTGTTTCTCCATTAGCAAGGGTAGATATGGTGTTAGTCCTCCGGAACGAAGGCAGATGTGTTGTGTTTCTCCATTAATAAAGTTAGAATCAATGAGGGATTTCCAAAGCAGGAGAAGGTTTAGTGGGCCTCTCTCTACACAGGATGTGGTCGATTTAGCGGGCGTCGTGCAGAAAAAGTAGTGGGTGCTTTCCCGAAGGAGGAGAGTTTTAGTTGATGTCGTCAAGAAAAAGGGTGGATTTAATGGGTACTTTCCTGAACAAGGGTAGATCTAGTGGGTATCACCCAGAAGTGGAGTGAAAAGTTCTAGCAGTTAAGGTACTACCATCCTGCCATATAAGTGTAAGGTGAGAGCTAGGCCTAATTAATTACAATGCAGGTATCAGAAGCTGAGATTGTTTTCTAAAAGTGTTACCGACTGGGATAGCATCTAGGCTGTGTTTACAACATTACATTACTGGTATATAGTACCGACAAGATGACAAATTAGACACATGTGCAACACCTGAGAATTTATATTTTGCAGGTGGTACAAATGTGTTCAAATCACACATGATCTTGGATGATCATAAGACATAGTGTGTAAGGAAGTTGATGGCTTGTGTGAGCGGCTCACTCACCCTTCTTCTTTTCTCTTGCAGATGAACCGCCCGATTCAAGTTAAACCCGCCGACAGTGAGAGTCGAGCAGGTAAGGTACAACGTCAGGTTAGCTGGGTTAGCCTGCACGGGTATTGTTAATGCTGTATCTCCCTTTAGGCTGACCTCTGCGAAGTTGACTTTTTTTTGTAAACAAAATTAGGTAAACCAGCAATGTGCAGCTGCACTAATTAATCTATATAATAGTTGCATGGTGGGAACAACACCCCCCAATGTGTGCAATCACGTTATTCTATATGAGAGTTGCACGCTGGGAGCACCCACGGTATGCTATCCTATTCAATATAAAAAGTTACATTGTGGGAACCAAAGCCAATATGCTTCCCTGTTATTGTCCATCACACTGGAGGGTTATATACACATGAGGTAATGAAATGTATCAGTCTGAGCTGGGAGACTTCAGGATGTTGTTAAGCATCTTGTGGATCAGGGAAGGGGAAAGTGCTTACCTGACGTATACCTGAAGATTGTTTCGAGGATCATATTTCTCTTGGTCCGGTCCCAGACCAGGCCTTCCAGTTAATAGTCTGATTAATGAGGCTGTTGGTGCTTGAAACCCGACTTAGCTACCACAGGATTGCTGGCCAGCAGCTAGAGAGAGAGTAACGTGGTTGTGTTGGAAGATTGTGACGTGTTGTAGCTAAAGAAGGAAAATAATGATAACTAGGTAGTTATAATAGGGTTGCTACAACTGTCTAGTTATAACTAGACTAATAAACTACAGGTAGCGACTGATCAGGTAACAGGTAGCGACTAATCAGGTAACAGGTAGCGACTGATCAGGTAACAGGTAGCGACTGATCAGGTAACAGGTATCGACTGATCAGGTAACAGGTAGCGACTGATCAGGTAACAGGTAGCGACTGATCAGGTAACAGGTAGCGACTGATCAGGTAACAGGTAGCGACTGATCAGGTAACAGGTAGCGACTAATCAGGTAACAGGTAGCGACTGATCAGGTAACAGGTAGCGACTAATGGTGAGCGTTTTGGATTGTTTTTCATTTTAACTGGAACAGATTCTGACAAGATGTGGTTAGAATAAACGGGAGTTGTTAGAAGCTGAGATTACAATCAAAGAAAGTTGCCACGATCTTCAAGATCAGAGTTGTTAGAAAGTTTAGACAAGGATAAGCTAGATCTGTCAGGAAACTGAGGTAAGAATCAGACGATACTGTCAGTTCTAGTCAAGCTCGATTAGAATTGTGATAGGCTGTAAGGGAATGAGTTGAGAGGTTGTGATGGGTTGAATGACGCTGATTGAGATTGAGTGACGCTGGTTGCTTCTCTTTAAGGTTGACGAGGTAGTGCATCGCCAGTACGTTAGAGATATTTATCGTTTTCATGCTGTCTGTAGTTTTACCCAGCCAGGTGTGAACAGGTGATGGATGGGTGAGGGAATGGATTCACGGGATGGATAGAACACGGATGGACGGTGAGGGTTGAGCGAGAAAATGAAAACATGGATTAGAGAAGGGATGGACGGAGCATGGGTGGATAGCTGGTCATGGAAGATAGCATGCATGGAAGAACGGTTGATCGGTGGATGGGTAAAAGATGGATAATTTAGTCAACAGTTGATAGAGGAGAGGATTTATAGGATTTATTGTGGGTGATTGATGAATGAATGAATTGATAGATGAGTTAATAGCTGATATGTGGATCAATGGGTGTATGAACTGATGGTAGATCATGGAAAATAGGTCATTGATGATAGATCATTGATGGTAGGACATTGATGGTAAATCATTAATGATAGGTCATTGATGATAGTCACTGATGATACATCATTGATGACAGATCATTGATGGTAGGTCATTGATGATAAATCATTAATGATAGATCATTGATGATACATCACTCATAGGTCACTTATAAGTCATTGATGATACGTTATTGATGATAGGTCATTATACTTCAGGTGTGTAGTATAATGAGATGTCGTTATACCTCGGGTGTATGACAGGAAGTCACCATACCTCAAGTGTGGTACAACAAGTGGTCACTATACTACAGGAGTGATATGACGAGAGGTCACTATACATGAAGTGTAGCTTGGTGAGAGGTCGCCTTACCTCCGTCACATAATACCGAAAGGTCAAATAATGAATGTAATTCTGCCAGAGGTTACAATTGATTATATGTAGACTAATGAGAGGTCAGTACGGTATTTATCGCTAGTATATAATGGCAAGAATTTTCATTCTACTCCCTGTTTGATGTACTAGCTCAATAAGCAGTATATTATATTATTGTAACCACGAACGAGTGGAATGATCAATAACAACACTGCACTAGCCAGGGGCCGAACCCATGATGCTTTGGCCCGTCTCATATATATTTAACAGCCACTGTGATTTTTCACATTATCAAGGAACTATAAATATAAAAGACTAATTAACAGGAAAGCATATAAGGACGAGGCTACACCTGGCGGCCATCTCAATACACCTGACTTTTTATGATAATGTAGTCAGTGATACCAGAAACATCCCCAATGTTTTTTTTTTAATTTGTCTAATATATATTATTATTTTTTTATTAACACATCGGCCGATTCCTACCAAGGCAGTGTGGCCCGAAAAAGAAAAAAACTTTCATCATCATTCACTCAATCACTGTCTTGCCAGAGGCGTGCTTACACTTACAGTTATAAAACTGCAACATTAACACCTCTCCTTCAGAGTGCAGACACTGTACTTCCCATCTCCAGGACTCAAGTCCGGCCTGCCGGTTTCCATGAATCCCTTCATAAATGTTACTTTGATCACACTCCAACAGCACGTCAAGTATTAAAAACCATTTGTCTCCATTCACTCCTATCAAATACGCTCACACATGCTTGCTGGATGTCCAAGCCCCTCGCACACAAAACCTCCTTTACCCCCTCCCTCCAACCTTTCCTAGGCCGATCCCTACCCCGCCTTCCCTCCACTACAGATTTATACACTCTCGAAGTCATTCTGTCTCGTTCCATCCTCTCTACATGTAAGAACCACCTCAACAACCCCTCCTCTAATATATATATATAAATATATATATATATATATATATATATATATATATATATATATATATATATATATATATATATATATATATATATATACATATATGTATATATGTGTGTATGTATATGTATATATATAGTATATATAAACATTATCTTTACGTCTACAGCAGGACTCGAACCTGCAAACTCTGCATCAGAGTACACAGTACTTTATCCACAATGCCAGACCCCAGATAAGTATGGGCGCCTTACCGAAGGTAGACGATGTTTTCCCATACATCGGAGCACCAGGCTTGTTTTCAAAGTTATTTCATCAAATCCTGTTACATGCAGAGTACAACGAAAGAGATTTGAAATGCTTAACAATTCTCAAACAGGCGAAATTATTTATAAACTTTATTTCTACGTCGACAGCAAGACTCGATCCTGCAAACTCTGCATTAGAGTACACTGCATGTGGCAGGATTTGATGAAATAACTTTGAAAACAAGCTTATATATATATATATATATATATATATATATATATATATATATATATATATATATATACAAACACTGATCTCTGGCCGAAGGAGACTCGAACCTACGAACCTTGCAACAAGGTTCGCAGTGCTTTTGTAATTTACTGTTCCAATATAAGAGAAGGATGTCTCTCTCTGTGTCTGTGTCTTTCTCTGTCTCTGTGTCTCTGTGTCTCTGACGAAGGTCTTCAACTTCCGTGGTTGTCGGCGGCAGCTGATACAAGTTAAATGCAATCGCCGCGATTAACGATTTCCAGATGATCTGCGATTTGTTTCCCCAGAGCGTAAGTTTCTCCTGTCAGACTCTGGAAATTGAATTTAGGAAAAAGGGTGGGAGGGGAGAGACAGAAGACAGGCAGGGAGGGGAGAGGGAGGGAGAGAGAGAGAGAGAGAGAGAGAGAGAGAGAGAGAGAGAGAGAGAGAGAGAGAGAGAGAGAGAGAGAGAGAGAGAGACATACAGACAGACAGACAGACAGACAGACAGACAGACAGACAGACAGACAGACAGAGACAGAGAGAGAGAGAGAGAGAGAGAGGAGAAAGAAAATGGGGATGGGAACTGTAGACTGAGAAAAATAGAAAGAGAAAGGAAAGATCACAGAAAAATTGGATGATGGGGAGGCAGAGAGAGAGAGAGAGAGAGAGAGAGAGAGAGAGAGAGAGAGCTAGCGTCACCGGTGTCTCCAGCAGGGTGTCGGAGCCAGACCTGGTGATAGGATTTTCTATGAATAATGAACGTCATTTGAAGTACAAAAAAAGGTCTAATGAAAGATGAATGGCACAGAAAATCGGAGATAAATCACCTTCCTTTTCCTTACTTCTTCCTCTCCCTCCTCTCTTTCTTGTCTCCCTTCCCCTTTACTTCCTTGTTTTCCTTCGTTCTCCCTATTCTTTCCCATCTTCGTCTACCTCCCTCTCCTTCCTCTAGTGGTCTCCTTCCTCCTTCCCTTCAAGTATTCCTTCCTCTACCTCTCTCCCTATCTTTCCCTCTCCCTTTCTACTCCTTTCACTCTTCTCTCCCCCTCTCTATCGTCCTCTCTTCCTCCCTAAGAATTATTCGAGGCCTTGAATGGGACGTCACATTTTGCTGACAAGATACAATTTGCTGGCAGCCACAGTCTGGTATTCCTGAAGCGGCGAAACACACCAGCCGCTACATATTACATCTAATGTTGAAGCACACATACACTCACACAAAATTCTATTTGTTCTCTATATCTCTCAAAATTGCACATCCATTCACAATATTCTTGTTGAAAATTGTAAGATCGTCAGTCTGATGGTATGACAAGAAAAGGAAAGAACTATAATTCGTCAAGGCCAAAATAGTCTGGAGGTCATTAATTATAAATTGTCGAAATTAAACTGTTATGAGAGTGCAATGTTAGGCCTAGTTCAGCATTTCATAAATTACAAAAATAAATATATTATTTTTCTGCACATGGCCCATTTTTCTTAGAACATACAAATCATTTTTTTACAGATTCAAACCTCAGTGTCAGAATTATAGATACTGTGTTTTATTTGTCAGGATGTAAAGGGTGTTAAGAGCTAAAACGTCAAAACTACAGTGAAGGTATTTCTGTTTGCTGGTCAGTTGTTGAGGGCGGATCCGTAATAAGTAAACCATGTGGATAAAGGACAGACAGGAAGTGTAGGGGAGGGGAAGAGGAAAGAAGAGAAGGGACAGGGAGGAGGGGGGCTGCTGTGGGGGGGAGAGGAGGGATGGAGAATAAAGGTGGGTCACACTAAAGGGGATTTCGATTTTGCCCAAAGGAGCGAGTTTATTGGTCAGTGTCACTCATCCTCTGAGTGAACATACCACCTTAAAGGCAGTATTGGTTAGTGTCATTCATCCTGTGAGTGAACATACCACCTTAAAGGCAGTATTGGTTTGTGTCATTCATCCTGTGAGTGAACATACCACCTTAAAGGCAGTATTGGCCAGAGCCACTCATCCTGTGAGTGAACATACCACCTTAAAGGCAGTATTGGTTAGTGTCATTCATCCTCTGAGTGAACATACCACCTTAAAGGCAGTATTGGCCAGTGCCACTCATCCTGTGAGTGAACATACCACCTTAAAGGCAGTATTGGCCAGTGCCACTCATCCTCTGAGTGAACATACCACCTTAAAGGCAGTATTGGCCAGTGCCACTCATCCTCTGAGTGAACATACCACCTTAAAGGCAGTATTGGCCAGTGCCACTCATCCTCTGAGTGAACATACCACCTTAAAGGCAGTATTGGCCAGTGCCACTCATTCTGTGAGTGAACATACCACCTTAAAGGCAGTATTGGCCAGTGCCACTCATCCTGTGAGTGAACATACCACCTTAAAGGCAGTATTGGCCAGTGCCACTCATCCTGTGAGTGAACATACCATCATGAATACAACTCATACAGCCCAAATGGTTAATACAATATACAGTTATACAATACTGCTAACCTTAGCTACAGTGTTTATAAAATGTTAAGAAATTTTATCCTCTTCTCACACTCTCCAGGTATACTCCAGGTACACACTTTGCATTTTCATTCTATTCATTTTTAACTTGTATATTTAAGCATGCTAATACATTATATCTTTAAATCAGTAATAATTTTTTTCCTGTGCTTCTATTCTTCTAATTAGAGACAGTTTCCATAAAAAAAAAATTTAATATTTCGTCATGTACCTGGCGTATTTTGAAATCCTATACACAGATTTAAGTACTATTTCTAAATTAAACGGAGGATTGTGGAATCTAACCTCATATCACAAGTGCAGAACTTCAATTTGTCATTAGAGCAATTTAATTTTAACACGATAACTTGAGCCCAAGTCGATGAAAGTTTCGTTAAAGAGATCAAGTCCCTTTAAGTTGGGATGATGCTACTCACGGCCAAATCACTCTTAACTAACCAGGATATAACGGGCAGGTGGTTTCCAACACCTTATAAATTACAAGCATAGAATAAATTGGAACAAGTCATTAATATTATCTAGTATAGAAGAGTCTCGCAAAAGGAAAAAAAAAACACAAAGCTTCCTTAATTGAACTAAAAGCAAATTTCAACATGGCTGAAGGTAAATGGATTCCCGAGGTGATTTCAAAATTTGTCAAAATTTGCTGTAAACTTTAGATTCCCGGAACCAGAAAACACACACACACACACACACACACACACACACACACACACACACACACACACACACACACACACAAGAGATTAGTGCAGAAGCTGGAGGACCAGGCAGGGGTAACAGGGAAGGCACTACATTGGATCAGGGAATACCTGTCAGGGAGACAGCAGCGAGTCATGGTAAGTGGCGAGGTGTCAGAGTGGGCGCCGGTGACGAGCGGGGTTCCACAGGGGTCAGTCCTGGGACCAGTGCTGTTTCTGGTATTTGTGAACGACATGACGGAAGGAATAGACTCCGAAGTGTCCCTGTTTGCAGATGATGTGAAGTTGATGAGAAGAATTCAATCGGACGAGGACCAGGCAGAACTACAAAGGGATCTGGACAGCCTGCAAGCCTGGTCCAGCAACTGGCTCCTGGAGTTCAACCCCACCAAGTGCAAAGTCATGAAGATTGGGGAAGGGCAAAGAAGACCGCAGACGGAGTACAGCCTAGGGGCCAGAGACTGCAAACCTCAATCAAGGAAAAGATCTTGGGGTGAGTATAACACCAGACACATCTCCTGAGGCGCACATCAACCAAATAACTGCTGCAGCATATGGGCGCCTAGCAAACCTAAGAACAGCATTCCGACATCTTAATAAAGAATCGTTCAGGACCCTGTACACTGTGTACGTTAGGCCCATATTGGAGTATGCAGCACCAGTTTGGAACCCACACCTAGCCAAGCATGTGAAGAAGCTCGAGAAAGTGCAAAGGTTTGCAACAAGACTAGTCCCGGAGCTAAGGGGTATGTCCTACGAGGGAGGTTAAGGGAAATCGACCTGACGACACTGGAGGACAGGAGAGATAGGGGAGACATGATAACAACATATAAGATACTGAGAGGAATTGACAAAGTGGACAGAGACAGAATGTTCCAGAGATGGGACACAACAACAAGGGGACACAGATGGAAGTTGAAGACTCAGATGAATCACAGAGATGTTAGGAAGTATTTCTTCAGTCACAGAGTTGTCGGGAAGTGGAATAGTTTAGGAAGCGATGTAGTGGAGGCAGGCTCTATACATAGCTTTAAGCAGAGGTATGATAAAGCTCATGGCGCAGGGAGAGTGACCCAGTAGCGGCCAGTGAAGAGGCGGGGCCAGGAGCTTTGACTCGACCCCTGCAACCACAACTAGGTGAGGTGAGTACACACACACGGACACGAGAAGACAGGAGAGATAGAGGGGATATGATAACGACATATAAAATACTGAGAGGAATCGACAAGGTGGACAGAGACAGAATGTTCCAGAGGTGGGACACAGCAACAAGGGGTCACAGTTGGAAGTTGAAGACTCAGATGAACCACAGGGATGTTAGGAAGTATTTCTTCAGTCACAGAGTTGTCAGGAAGTGGAATAGTCTGGGAAGTGATGTAGTGGAGGCAGTATCCATATATAGCTTTAAGGAGAGGTATGATAAAGCTCATGGAGCCGGTAGAGTGACCGAGTAGCGGCCAGTGAAGAGGCGGGGCCAGGAGCTGTGATCGACCCCTGCAACCACAACTAGGTGAGTACGAACGCGCACGCACACGCATACACCGTTCACTACCAGTTAGAAATTCGTGCACAGCGGTGCTATATATAAGCAACTCCACTCATTGCTTGACAAAGTTTTGTAGTAAATTCATACTTATCATCATCCTTGTGACCTGTAAATGTGTTTTCCTGGACTCCTGAAGAAGATATCAGCTGCAGATTGAAATGTGTAATCCCTACATACATATATATATATATATATATATATATATATATATATATATATATATATATATATATATATATATATATATATATATATATATATATATATATATATATATATATATATATATATATATATATATATATATATGTCGTGCCGATTAGGTAAAACTTGCGATTTTGGCTTAAATAGCAACACTCATCTTGCCATATAAGACAAGCGAAAATTTGAGAATGCAATAATTTCGCAAAAATCATTCTGAACCTAACGAAAAACTATATTTAATTGTGTTTGTTTATTATTACATTATTGTAAACTTATCTAAAATATATTTAGTTGGATTAAGCTAAATTAAATTGCACTTGTTATAATAAGGTTACGTAAGTTTTCTAAGGTTCTTTTGGTATAAAATTATTAATTTTTCATTAACATAAATGAAAAAAAAATATATCTTTAAACGTATAAGAGAGAATTTTAGAAAGGACTTAATTTTAAATGAGTACTTGCTAAATGACATTTTAGCGTCCACTTTGCTTCAGTTTAGCGTCCACTTTGCTTCATTTTAGCGTCCACTTTGCTTCATTTTAGCGTCCACTTTGCTTCATTTTAGCGTCCACTTTGCTTCATTTTAGCGTCCACTTTGCTTCATTTTAGCTTCCACTTTGCTTCATTTTAGCGTCCACTTTGCTTCATTTTAGCGTCCACTTTTCTTCATTTTAGCGTCCACTTTGCTTCATTTTAGCGTCCACTTTGCTTCATTTCACATCAGCGGGTTGAAGCGTCAACCAGCGTGTTACAGCGTAGTTCTGACTTTTTATTTCCCCGAGTGTGGCATTGATTAATGAATTCCCCCGCTGTTCACACTTGCCTCACAGTTTTTTTAGCCTCCGGGGCGAGTGAGTGACGACACTCACCCCGGGGGAGTCCCGGTGTGATTGTTTTCCTGCACTCTGTTCCGAGCGTCACATTGTCGCCTTCATTGTTCTGATTGTTAGCGTGGTTCTTTTTTTTTTCCTCCACCCCCAACACCCCCCCATTGTCATGATTGTATCGCTGTCCACCTCTTTGTAATGTGGCGCTGTGCATTATTCTGATAGTATCGATCTCAACATATTTTCCTGATTGTGTCTTTGTTCTGCCTGTTTCCTCCCCCCCCCCCCATCCGTGATTGTCGCTTCCCTTTTGCTGATGGGCGTGAGGTCAAGTGCGGTGCTAATGTGAGGGTGACAGGTGCAGTGAATGGGGGAATTATAGGTGAGGTTTGATTATTTTAGATGAAGGTCCCGCGAATATTTACAAGAGAATAACTAGGTGGATTGTTTAGGTGAGAGGTCAGATGAGAAGTCATGACTTAGCTGAAGATTTGGATGTTAAGTGAGGATTGTAAGGTAGGCTGAGGATTGTGATGTTAGCTGAGGGTTTGGAGGTTAGCTGAGGTGTGTGAGGTTAGCTAAGTGTTGGGAGGTTAGCTGAGGTTTGTGAGGTTAGCTGAGGGTTGGGAGGTGAGCTGAAGATCGTGAGGTTAGTTGACGATTATGAGGTTAGCTGAGGATTGGGATGTTAGCTAAGGATTTTGATGTTATCTGAGGCTAGCTGAGGACTGAGTGGTGCCTAGTCATTCTACGTCACCAGACTAATGCTCGCGTGCCAGGCGATATTACCTCACATAATGGACACAGACAATAAACAGGCTAAAGGAATTTGTATTTCAAGTTTTCCCAAGTAGAAAAGACCATCGAGATTGCAAACACTTTTCTGAAGACAACTAATACAAAATTAAGACTACTCCCTCACGCGCCATTAAGGGCAGGGCCACTGTAATGTTAGTCAATAAAAAAAAAAAAGTAAACATGCTTTTCCCGCCAAATGTAAAATAAACAAACTTTTCCCGCCAAATGTATACGTCTCGTTCTTCGAGTTTAAATCCAAAGTTTGAGAATTTCCAACTTGGAGAAGTTTGGTCTTCACCTGTGTCCGCTAGTCCTCGAGACCAAGTTGTCAGGGAAGTATGTTCTCGAGACCAAGTTACAAGGGAAACGTGTTATCGAGACTTTGTTGCCAGGAGTGTGTGTGTGTGTGTGTGTTTCCGAGGCCTAGCTGTCAGGAGAAGTGTATTAAGACATGGAGGTGAGGGGGGGGGGAGTAAAGAATGTTCTCAAACTTGTGGACGGGTCTTGTGAAGAGAGAGAGACCTATTGATAATGCATCGGCCGACCGATTTTCTAAAGTCCACTTTGTTGACTTTAGAAAATCGGGCGGCCGAAGAGTGCGTTCCCGAAACCAAGTTTTCCAGGATATTGTGTTTTAGAAACCACATTTCCCAGCTATTTATCTTAGCAAGCAAACTAATGGAACAAATCTTCACACTTGTCTTCAAGGAATGAATCCGTCTGTTTCGCTGGTTTCTCTGCCTGTATGTCTGTCTGTCTGTCTGTCTCTGTCTCTGTCTCTGTCTCTGTCTCTCTCTCTCTCTCTCTCTCTCTCTCTCTCTCTCTCTCTCTCTCTCTCTCTCTCTCTCTCTCTCTCTTCACATGTATCCTTTTAAGCTATTTCTAATCATATTCCCCCAGTCATTTTTTTATTCATTAAAGAAACACACTATAAATTATTACACAATAACTTAGCGTGTTACTTTTTGTAATAGCAAAATTATACAACCTGGAATTATTAATCAAATAATTCCCGTGTTTTGGGATGCCAATTATACATTCAATCAAGTTTTTCGAGGTAGATTAAAAAGGCTCCCAGCGAGCGAATGATTTGCATATCAATTGATATTTATTCAACCAATCAAAGCTGAGATAAAGGACACGAAAATCAAGTGCAAAAAGTACGATGGCTTCTGGAAAAATTTGGAGAGGGGAACAAGGGAGAGGAAATAGAGTGGGGGGAGTAAGGGGAAGGGGGAGAGTCAAAAAGGAGGAAGGGAGGAAGCTGTAGGAGAGCTGGAGGGGAAGAAGAGGTGAGAGTCATGAGGAGTGGAAGAGGTGAGAGTCATTAAGAGAGGAAGAAGTTAGGGAGAGAGTCATGGAAAGAAGAAAGAATAGGTTGAAAATTCAGGAAGAGGGATAGAAGAGGTAGGAAGGTCAGAGAAAAGATAGAATTGAGGTAGTGGAGATAAGGAGGGAAGTGGGAGTGGTACAAGAAGGACAAGAATGAGGAAGAGAGAAGATGGAGATATCTAGGGAGCAAATTGAACAAGGTGAAGAATAAACAGGGAAATCACGAGAAGAATATGCTAAATAATGGAGAGAGAGAGAGAGAGAGAGAGAGAGAGAGAGAGAGAGAGAGTGGATATATAGGAGGAGGTAAGGACTAGGGGATGAGAATAAGTGAAGTGAGGGAATGACAAGGAAGGAAGTCAGGGGAAGGGCTACAGAGGAAGAGTAAGGAAGCCCCGACGAAGAATAATGAATAAGAGTGATAAAGAAGACAAGCTTCTGAGTCATTTTAGAATAGAGGGTAAGAGGAAGAGTGGAGGACAGAGGAAAGGAAAATGGATTAAGAATGGCTGTGAGGAGCGAGAAAGGGCAACGAAGGAATCATTGTTGGGAGAATAGAAAGAAAGAGAGAGAGAGAGAGAGAGAGAGAGAGAGAGAGAGAGAGAGAGAGAATCAGGAGTTCATTTTCCAGCTCAGGAGACAATAATTCCCATCTCGTCATCCCTGATCGATGCTAGCCATAGGAGGAATAATATCTCCTGGATGAATTGTCTAAGGGATATAAGTGTGGCCCTACACAACTCTGACCACCGCCAGAACACAGGGTCTGGGACCACACCAGGACACAGGGCCTGGTACCACACCAGGACACAGGGCCTGGTACCACACTAGAACACAGGGTCTGGGACCACACCAGGACACAGGGCCTGGTACCACACTAGAACACAGGGCCTGGGACTACACCAGGACACAGCCTCAGTATGACACCGAGTCAAAGTTTTCAGAATTTTTTTTTACTCTATTGGGACCACCAAAACGCCAGGTCTAGGTCTTTGTAATTTTTAACGTCAAAATATTAAGTCCTGGAGTTCGAAACTATTGTGGCAATATGACATACTGAGTCTACATCTTTGTGACTTTTCTTGGACACACAAAAAAAGTGTCATAGTAGATTTACTTAGATTTGCGACGGCTAGGTCATGGTGCTAGTCTGTTTCTCACTGAGACCAGATGACTATTCTGGTCTCTTAGGAGTATCGAGTCACAGACGTAGCCTTTTGGGAACTAAGCCCACCACATCACGAGGCCCTGGTTTGGGTGGCACTCTTTGGGACCAGCAACACAAGAGGTCGCGATTTCTGAGCCTCTTTTAGTACAGGTGTTTACAAGTAAGTACATCTAGTTTTTGTTATTGGATACTGTAGATGGTCTAACAGCTGATTCTTACAAGGGCTTCCTTGTAAGAATCCTGCTCATGAAACTACCGAGTCCCATCAGGAAGGTTTCATGAGAATAATGATGCCGACAGATGTGGTTGAATAAAAATTTTACAGCCCCCTCAATCACACCTTCAGCCCCTCCACCACCATCTTCAGCACCTCCACCACCTTCACCACCATCTTCAGCCCCTCCACCACCTTCACCACCATCTTCAGCCCCTCCACCACCTTCAGCACCTCCACCACCTCTACACAAGTGGTCTCAACAGCCAACCACTACAACTTGTTGGCACAACTGGCCTCTTCAGATGGTCTCCACAACTGGTCTCATCTGGCCTCTTCACATGGTCTCCACAACCAGTCTCCTCATCTGGCCTCTTCAGATGGTCTCCACAATTGGTCACCTCATCTGGCCTCTTCATTTGGTCTCCACAACTGGTCTCCTCATCTGGCCTCTTCAGTTGGTCTCCACAACCAGTCTCCTCATCTGGCCTCTTCAGATGGTCTCCACAACTGGTCTCCTCATCTGGCCTCCAAGAACCAGTCTTCGTGGTTGCGTGACCTGCCTCTATCTATCTTCATCTTAAAGACTTGACTTGAGATCCTCAATATCTCTTGCCCAAACCCTCTAATTCCTGGTAAATCGATCTGTCTCCTCCTCTCTTAATCTTCACTTTTCTCAATTTTCTCCTTCACTTCCTTCACTCATTCTACCTCCAATATTTCTCTTTTATTATTAAATTAATTTTTCTTGACTATTTTATACTTTGTTCTTAGGCGTTTAGGGGGGAATTATTATATTTTTGAGTGTTTATTATACCCTCGCTCTCTGTCTCTGTCTGTCTGTCTCTCACTCTCACTCTCTGCATATATAATGTCGTGTCGAATAGGTAAAACTGGTCATTTAGCAAGAGCTCATTTAAAATTAAGTCCTTTCTAAAAAAAATCTTATACGTTTAAAGATATATTTTTTAATTTATGTTAACGTAAAAATCAATAATTTTGTACGAAAAGAACATTAAAAAACTTACCTAACCTTACTATAACAAGCGCAATTTATTTTAGCCTAATCCAACTAAATACATTTTAAATAAGTTTACAACAATTTAATAATAAACAAACATAATGAAATATATTTTTTTCGTTTAGTTCAGAATAATTTTTGCGATATTATTGTATATACAAATTTTCGTTTGCCTTATTCGGCAAGAAGAGCGTTTTTATTTAAGCCAAAAATAGCAAGTTTTACCTATTCGGCACGACATATATAAATATATATATATATATATATATATATATATATATATATATATATATATATATATATATATATATATATAGTGTGTGTGTGTGTGTGTGTGTGTGTGTGTGTGTGTGTGTGTGCTCACCTAATTGTGATTGCAGGGGTCGAGACTCTGCTCCTGGCCACGCCTCTTCACTGTCCGCTACTGGGTCTCTTCTCTCCCTGCTCCATGAGCTTTTTCATACCTCATCTTAAAGCTATGAATGGTTCCTGCCTCCACTACATCACTTGCTAGACTATTCCATTTCCTGACTACTCTATGGCTGATGAAATGCTTCCTAACATCCCTTTGACTCATCTGAGTCTTCAGCTTCCAGTTGTGCCCCCTTGTTTCTGTGTTCCCTCTCTGGAACATCCTGTCACTATCTACCTTGTCGATTTCCCTCAGTATTTTGTATGTCGTTATCATGTCCCCTCTAACCCTTCTGTCCTCCAGTGTTGCCAGGTCTATTTCCCTCAACCTTTCTTCATAGGACAGTCCCCTGAGCTCTGGAACTAACCTTGTCGCAAACCTTTGCACTTTCTCTAATTTCTTGACGTGCTTGACCAGGTGGGGGTTCCAGACTGTTGCTGCATACTCTAGTATGGGCCTGACGTACACGGTGTACAGTGTTTTGAATGATTCCTTATTAAGGTAACGGAACGCTAATCTTAGATTTGCCAGTCGCCCATATGCTGCCGCAGTTATCTGGTTGATGTGTGCTTCCGGAGACGTGCTTTGTGTTATACTCACTCCGAGGTCTTTCTCCTTTAACGAGGTTTGCTAGACCAGCTGTCAAGCTTGTCCAGGTCTCTTTGAAGTCCTGCCCGGTCCTCATCCGATTTGATTCTCCTCATTAATTTCACATCATCTGCGAACAGAGACACTTCTGAGTCTATCCCATCAATCATGTCATTCACATATACCAAGAATAGCACTGGTCCTAGGACTGACCCCTGCGGTACTCCGCTCGTCACAGGCGCCCACTGTGTGTGTGTGTGTATGTGTATGTAAGGGCTTGTAGGAAGCGTTGAAAGAGGTGTCCAGGAGGTGTTGTAGGAAGTGTTGAAAGAGGTGTCCAGGAGGTGTTGTAGGAAGCGTTGAAAGAGGTGTCCAGGAGGTGTTGTAGGAAGTGTTGAAAGAGGTGTCCAAGAGGTGTTGTAGGAAGTGTTGAAAGAGGTGTCCAGGAGGTGTTGTAGGAAGTGTTGAAGAGGTGTCCAAGGGTGTTGTAGGAAGTGTTGAAAGGTGTCAGGAGGTGTTGTGGAAGTGTTGTAGAGGTGTCAGGAGTGTTGTAGGAAGTGTTGAAAGAGGTGTCCAGGAGGTGTTGTAGGAAGTGTTGAAAGAGGTGTCCAGGAGGTGTTGTAGGAAGTGTTGAAAGAGGTGTCCAGGAGGTGTTGTAGGAAGTGTTGAAGTGTTTTCTAATAACAATTTGGAAATATTATAAGGAAACATTTTCTGAAACTGTTAGAGATGAGTTAACCACAAAATTAAACGTAAATGAATCTTTGTTCATTCTTTAGATATTGTTAATTATATCTGATTATTATTATTATCATTATTATTAATTTATTATTATTATTATTATTATTATTATTATTATTAATTATTATTATTATTATTATTATTATTATTATTATATTAAAAATGGCTGTACCGGTACATATATAATTCTAAGTGAATCAATTAACTTTGTAATTATTTCAAACAGTACAGGTGAGTGATGGCTCCAGCAGACAACTGCTTCAGTGAGAAACATAACCTTAAATCCAACTCTCATTCAAACTTGTTAAGATAAAGAAGGTCACACTTACATTAAGAATGGAGAGGATTCTGGTAGTGGTGGTAGTGTGGATGGTGGTGGTAGTGGTAGTGAGGATAATGGTGGTAGTGGTAGTGAGGATGGTGGTGGTAGTGGTAGTGAGGATGGTGGTGGTAGTGGTAGTGAGGATGGTGGTGGTAGTGGTAGTGAGGATGGTGGTGGTAGTGGTAGTGAGGATGGTGGTGGTAGTGGTAGTGAGGATGGTGGTGGTAGTGGTGATGGTGGTGGTAGTGGTGGTGAGGATGGTGGTGGTAGTGGTAGTGAGGATGGTGGTGGTAGTGGTAGTGAGGATGGTGGTGGTAGTGGTAGTGAGGATGGTGGTGGTAGTGGTAGTGAGGATGGTGGTGGTAGTGGTAGTGAGGATGGTGGTGGTAGTGGTAGTTTGGATGGTGGTGGTAGTGGTAGTGAGGATGGTGGTGGTAGTGGTAGTGAGGATGGTGGTGGTAGTGGTGATGGTGGTGGTAGTGGTGGTGAGGATGGTGGTGTTAGTGGTAGCGTGGATGGTGGTGGGAGTGGTAGAGAGAATGGTGGTGGTAGTGGTAGTGATGATGGTGGTGGTAGTGGTCGTGAGGATGGTGGTGGTAGTGGTAGTGAGGATGGTGGTGGTAGTGGTAGGGAGGATGGTGGTGGGAGTGGTAGAGAGAATGGTGGTAGTAGTGGTAGTGAGGATGGTGGTAGTGAGGATGGTGGTGGTAGTGGTCGTGAGGATGGTAGTGGTAGTGAGGATGGTGGTGGTAGTGGTCGTGAGGATGGTGGTGGTAGTGGTGGTAGGAACAATGGTGGTGCTAAATGATACTACTTCTACTATTACTTATGATAGTAGTGCTGGTAGTGCTGTTGCTTCTGATGTTGTTGCTACTACTACTGCTACTGTTGCCGCTACTGCTACTACTGCTGTTACTACTGTTGCTGCTGCTGCTGCTGCCGCTGTTGTTGTTATTGTTGTTGTTGCTGCTGCTGCTTTTGTTGCTTCTGTTGTTGTTGTTGCTGCTGCTGCTTTTGTTGCTGCTGTTTTTGTTGCTGTTGTCGTTGCTGCTGTTGTTGTTGCTGCTGTTGTTGCTGCTGCTGCAGTTGTTGCAGCTGCTGCTGTTTCTGCTGTTGCTGTGCGGATGTCGCACAATATTCCTCCTGCCAAACTTCACAGCGGCAGTAAAAGATTCCAAAACCAAAACTCATAACGTGAACTCAGGCAAATGTGAAAAAAAAGTAGACAGAAAAGTTTGTGCAAGTTTCCCTTAATAAAAGCTCAGGTTTTAGGTCTAGCAGGAATAACTCTCCTTCCACTCCTCAACCTCTCCTCCCACTCCTCAACCTCTCCTCCCACTCTTCAACCTCTCCTCCCACTCCTCAACCTCTCCTCTCACTCCTCAACCTCTCCTCCCACTCCACAATCTCTCATCCCACTTCTCAACCTCTCTTCAAACTCCTCAATCTCTCCTCCCACTTCTCGACGTATCATCCCACTCCACAACCTCTCCTCCAACTCCACAATCTCTCCTCCCATTCCACAATCTCTCATCCCACTCCACAACCTCTTCTCCCACTCCTCAACGTCTCCCACTCCACAACCTCTCATCTCACTCCTCAATCTCTCTTCGCACTCCACAATCCCACAAGCTCTCATCAAACTCCTCAACCTCTCCTCCCACTCGACAACCTCTCATCCCACTCCACAACCTCTCCTTAAACTCTACAACCTCTCCTCCCACTCTACAACCTCTTATCCCACTCTACAACCTCTTTTCCCACTCTACAACCTCTCCTCCCACTCTACAACCTCTCCTCCCACTCTACAACCTCTTTTCCCACTCTACAACCTCTCCTCCCACTCTGCAACCTTTTCGCCCACTCCTCAACCTCTACTTTCACTCTACAACCTCTCATCCCACTCCACAACCTGTCATCCCACTCTACAACCTCTTCTCCCACTCTACAACCTCTCCTCCCACTCTACAACCTCTATTCTCACTCTACAACCTCTTCTCCCACTCCACAACCTCTCCTACTACACAACCTCTCTTCCCACTCCACAACCTCTCCTCCCACTCCACAACCTCTCCTCCCACTCCACAACCTCTCTTCCCTCTCCACAACCTCTCCTCCCACTCCACAACCTCTCCTCCCTCTCCACAACCATCTACTCATCTACATGTCTGCTGCCACTTGAGTAATCAGTTTTAAGATGTTCTACTTTTATTATTTTCTTCAGTTCTTTGCAAGTTTTAAATGTCAGAGAAACTGATATTAAGAACCTCTGGTATCTGTCATATCAGGCTGCTATTAGTGGACAGATGATCGAGCTTTCATGAAGTTTTCTGCTGAATGACCCTCGAGAGTTCAGTGCTCTGGGATATTCGATATTATCCCTTATTCCTTTGAGTATATTAAGGCATTAGTTGTCTTTTACTTGTCAAATATCTTGTCTCAAGTAACTTTTATAGGGCTTCTGTTCCTTCCCTCAGAAGCGTAAGGTTAACCTGGTCGGACCAAGACTCATCAACGCTCTGTCTTCAGATATGAGAAATGTGGAAGTTTTCAAGAAAGACCTACATGATTATCTGTAAATCACTCTTGTTCAGCTATTGTGCGTGTGTGTGTGTGTGTGTGTGTGTGTGTGTGTGTGTGTGTGTGTGTGTGTGTGTGTGTGCGTGCGTGCGTGCGTGCGTGCGCTCGCTCGCTTATATGTGGTCGCAGGGGTAGAGTCATAGCTGATGTTGTCACATTATTAATGTCTCTGGTGTCAGCCTTGAGGACGCTTCTCTGACAAAACTTGCAACGTTTTCTTTCCCGTTGCATTATGATCGCTTTAATGGCTGTGTGTGACGACGGGCTTTCGAGAGCAGAAAAATTAGAAATGATATACAAATGGACGAGACAGCACACGATGCTTCAAATCTCTCGGGGAGGTGAGAATAGTGTGAAGGCATGTAGTATAGACAGATAGGGATTAGGGAATAGGGGAAGTTCGAGTGGCAATATGCAGGTGGGGGGTCGATGCGTGTTAAGAGATGTAGGAAGGATAGTGGGGATAGAAAGTTGTGCGGGGGAATATTGGGGGTGGGGGCTGAAAGTACCGATTAGAGTGTGTTTTAGCTTGAGTCCTGTGGCAGGTGGGAGAGGGAGGGTTACGACACATAAAACACCAAACACAGGCGTGGCGAGCAAAATTGGAACTCTGGCATACTACCTAAACGAAGCGGTCCTGTCCACTCCATCACACCGCCAATACGGTGGGAGCATGGTGAGGAAGGGCGGTATTTTGGTGTGATGGGAGAGGGAAATTACTGGTGTGTAACGGACATTCAAGTGAGTGCGGGTTGACCTGTATGGAAAGATGGTGTTTTGGTTTAATGGAAAGTGGAAATGATGGGTATTGAAGATGTTTTGGGTATGATGGAAGTTGATGTGATGGGTATGATGTGATGAGAGATGGCAATGACTGGTGGGGACAGAGCACTTTTGTAGAGTAGAACTGATAAGGACCTGCCTTGTATGGGCCAGTAGGCCTTCTGCAGTGTTCCTCCATTCTTATGTTCTTATGTTGACGTGTGTGGAAGGGGATGTTTCGGTGTAATACTAAGTGAGAATACCTGGTGGAAAAGGAATACTTCCGTGGCATGGAATGGGAGTTAAGGGGAACTGGTGTGGACGAGGATGCATCGCCACATCATAATCTGTGAACTTCAAGGAACAAGCTATGAGGACTCCTTGTTTCTAGTCAACTACTTTTCCAAAACACAGTCATTACATGATACAACATTTTAGAAAACTCTTCTTCATGGAAACCAAGTTTTCCAGACGTTTTGTTTCCTATGAAATACTTTTTGCAAAAGTGACAATTTCAAGGACCATCTTTTTTTTCCAGGCGTTTCTCAAGTAACTATGTCTTCTAGACATTGTGCTTCCAGAATATATATGTTTTTAAAGCATTGTACTTCTGGAATGCATATTTTGAAGCGTTGTGCATCAAGAAAACATTTTCCAAGTATTTTGCTTCCAAGAAACATGTTGTACTTCAAAAAAAATTATTTTCCAGGGGGTTGTGCTTCAGGAAACCATGTATTTTTTCCAGACATCGTGCCTGCAGAGACTTGTTTGTACCAGACAATGTGATTCCAGGAAACGTTTCCCTTAAAAGGCATATCGTAGGTCGATATGCCTTTAGGCTTCATGCAGCAGTAGTGACTTTACCACCAGTGGCGTTATCTTTGCTCTGAGTAACAGGTTTCCAAGGCCTCTGGCATCCTTCTCCTGCCTCCTTTGTTGTGGCGTTATCTGGAGGAGGGGAAACTCCTCAAGCATCAGAGGTTAATAGCAGTTTACCCCGAAAGCCCAAGATTTTATGCTATCCGGTTATGAGAGTATTAATCGCCCGTGATGGGGCTATTTACCAAGTTATAAAGGATACAGAAAGAACTGTATTAGTGCTACGAGTTGCTGCCGGAGAAGTCACTGTAAGTCTTAAGTTGTATAAAAAATACTTTAACACTCTCGTACTTTTCTGTAGTAAACGATTGGAGGTAGAGAATGCAAAGTAAGGCAGTAAAGCCCATAATGTCTGACATTTACACGAGTCGTTAAGCCCTAGTAGCGCGGCGACACCGTCCAAGTCTCACTCCCTCTCTCTCTCTCGCTCAAGACACTGTACAAGAACACTGGCTACTTAGCTTTTACCCCCAGCTTGTTTCACTTCCTTCAAGTGGTTGTATTGTCTTCATCTTCTGCTCGCCTAGCAGCCGGGAAAAAAGACCTTCTCCTCCTGCTACTTGTCCTTTTCCTGCTCCTCCTCCTGCTCCTGCTTCGCCTCCTCTGCTTGTGTCCTCTTGAAGAACGGTCTTTCCTCCTCTTGTTGTTTATATTGAAGTTTTTGCAACTTGCAGGTGACAAATATATTACATATATTCTTTAGAGTCTTGTTTACTCTTTCCTCATAGCTCTTGTTTTGTTGTTGTTGCTGCTGGTGCCAATGTTACCAGGAGGTGGTGGTAGTGTTGCTGCTGGTGCTGCCAATGTTACCAGGAGGTGGTGGTAGTGTTGCTGCTGGTGCCGATGTTACCAGGAGGTGGTGGTAGTGTTGCTGCTGGTGCTGCCAATGTTACCGGGAGGTGGTGGTAGTGTTGCTGCTGGTGCTGCCAATGTTACCAGGAGGTGGTGGTAGTGTTGCTGCTGCTGCCGATGTTACCAGGAGGTGGTGGTAGTGTTGCTGCTGGTGCTGCCAATGTTACCGGGAGGTGGTGGTAGTGTTGCTGCTGGTGCTGCCAATGTTACCGGGAGGTGGTGGTAGTGTTGCTGCTGCTGCTGCCAATGTTACCGGGAGGTGGTGGTAGTGTTGCTGCTGGTGCTGCCAATGTTACCGGGAGGTGGTGGTAGTGTTGCTGCTGCTGCTGCCAATGTTACCGGGAGGTGGTGGTAGTGTTGCTGGTGCTGCCAATGTTACCGGGAGGTGGTGGTAGTGTTGCTGCTGCTGCTGCCAATGTTACCGGGAGGTGGTGGTAGTGTTGCTGCTGCTGCTGCCGATGTTACCAGGAGGTGGTGGTAGTGTTGCTGCTGCTGCCGATGTTACCAGGAGGTGGTGGTAGTGTTGCTGCTGGTGCTGCCAATGTTACCAGGAGGTGGTGGTAGTGTTGCTGCTGCTGCCAATGTTACCAGGAGGTGGTGGTAGTGTTGCTGCTGGTGCTGCCAATGTTACCAGGAAGTGGTGGTAGTGTTGCTGGTGCTGCCAATGTTACCAGGAGGTGGTGGTAGTGTTGCTGCTGGTGCTGCCAATGTTACCAGGAGGTGGTGGTAGTGTTGCTGCTGGTGCTGCCAATGTTACCAGGAGGTGGTGGTAGTGTTGCTGGTGCTGCCAATGTTACCAGGAGGTGGTGGTAGTGTTGCTGCTGCTGCCAATGTTACCAGGAGGTGGTGGTAGTGTTGCTGCTGGTGCTGCCAATGTTACCGGGAGGTGGTGGTAGTGTTGCTGCTGGTGCTGCCAATGTTACCAGGAGGTGGTGGTAGTGTTGCTGCTGGTGCTGCCAATGTTACCAGGAGGTGGTGGTAGTGTTGCTGCTGGTGCTGCCAATGTTACCGGGAGGTGGTGGTAGTGTTGCTGCTGGTGCTGCCAATGTTACCGGAGGTGGTGGTAGTGTTGCTGTGCTGCTGCAATGTTACCGGGAGGTGGTGGTAGTGTTGCTGGTGCTGCCAATGTTACCGGGAGGTGGTGGTAGTGTTGCTGCTGCTGCTGCCAATGTTACCGGGAGGTGGTGGTAGTGTTGCTGCTGCTGCTGCCAATGTTACCGGGAGGTGGTGGTAGTGTTGCTGCTGCTGCCAATGTTACCAGGAGGTGGTGGTAGTGTTGCTGCTGGTGCTGCCAATGTTACCAGGAGGTGGTGGTAGTGTTGCTGCTGGTGCTGCCAATGTTACCAGGAGGTGGTGGTAGTGTTGCTGCTGGTGCTGCCAATGTTACCAGGAGGTGGTGGTAGTGTTGCTGCTGGTGCTGCCAATGTTACCAGGAGGTGGTGGTAGTGTTGCTGCTGGTGCTGCCAATGTTACCGGGAGGTGGTGGTAGTGTTGCTGGTGCTGCCAATGTTACCGGGAGGTGGTGGTAGTGTTGCTGCTGGTGCTGCCAATGTTACCAGGAGGTGGTGGTAGTGTTGCTGCTGGTGCTGCCAATGTTACCAGGAGGTGGTGGTAGTGTTGCTGCTGGTGCTGCCAATGTTACCGGGAGGTGGTGGTAGTGTTGCTGCTGGTGCTGCCAATGTTACCGGGAGGTGGTGGTAGTGTTGCTGCTGCTGCTGCCAATGTTACCGGGAGGTGGTGGTAGTGTTGCTGGTGCTGCCAATGTTACCGGGAGGTGGTGGTAGTGTTGCTGCTGCTGCTGCCAATGTTACCGGGAGGTGGTGGTAGTGTTGCTGCTGCTGCTGCCAATGTTACCGGGAGGTGGTGGTAGTGTTGCTGCTGCTGCCAATGTTACCAGGAGGTGGTGGTAGTGTTGCTGCTGGTGCTGCCAATGTTACCAGGAGGTGGTGGTAGTGTTGCTGCTGGTGCTGCCAATGTTACCAGGAGGTGGTGGTAGTGTTGCTGCTGGTGCTGCCAATGTTACCGGGAGGTGGTGGTAGTGTTGCTGCTGCTACATCAAGCCATCTTAACCATCTTACGGGTGGCAGCGTCAAGGAAGCGCTCAAGAAACTACCTTTTAGCGATCAAGATTTGTGGAGCTGAGCTTGTCAGTTTAAAAGTAAGAAGGCCGCTTACAGCAACAGGTTGATGGATCAGGCTCAAAGCTGCGAAGTCTTTTATTTCTTGACTCGTAGTGAAGAAAATAACGAAAGAGTGTTTTATTAAATGGAGTTGTGTCTATTAATGATGGTTTTGAAGGAGTTTCTGGGTAGGTGGTGTTATTATTACCACCACCACTACTATTACTCCCACCACTACCACCACCACCACTACCACCACCACTACTACCACCACCACCACTACCACCACCACCACCACCACCACCACCATTACCACCACCACTACCACCATCACCACCACAACGATAACCACTACCACCACCACCACCACGACAACCACTACCCCCACCACCACCACCACGACAACCACTACCACCACCACTGCCACCACCACCACCACTACCACCTCCACCACCACCATCACCACCACCACCACTACCACCTCCACCACCCCTCGTTAATGCCGTTCACGTCCACCAGTTGCCAACACTTCCCTCCTCGCCCAAGAAAATATGATTGGAGCGCCGCCATTTTTTGTCAGTCGTTGTGATTTTTGCATTTTATCAAGACTAGTAAATTTTGTGCCTCCCGTTGCGACTTTTATAAGACTAGACATTATTATTATTATTATTATTATTATTATTATTATTATTATTATTATTATTATTATTATTATTATTATTATTCTATTATTTTACCACTAATATTATTATTATTATTATTATTATTTAATTATTATTATTATTATTATTATTATTATTATAGGGGGTGAAATGTGGCAGATGTAGCAGGTGTATGGAATATGAGGTAGGTTACTGAAAGCAGTGAAGAGTTTTTACGAAGATAGTGAGGCTCAGGTTAGAATATGTAGGAGAGAGGGAGATTATTTCCCAGTAAAAGTAGGCCTTAGACAAGGATGTGTGATGTCACCATGGTTGTTCAATATATTTATAGATGGAGTTGTAATAGAAGTGAATCCACTGACAAAGAACTTTGTCCATGGAAGTTAAGAGGGGAATGTATGAGAGTATAGTTATACCAACACTCTTATATGGGTGTGAAGCATGGGTGGTGAATGTTGCAACAAGGAGAAGGCTGGAGGCAGTGGAGATGTCATGTCTGAGATCAATGTGTGGTGTGAATATAATGCAGCAAATTAGTAGTGTGGAAATTAGGAGGAGGTGCAGGATTACCAAGACTATTATCCAGAGGGCTGAGGAGGGGTTGTTGAGGTGGTTTGGACATGTAGAGAGGATGGAACAAAGTAGAATGACTTCGAGAGTGTATAAATCTGTAGTGGAGGTAAGGCAGGGTAGGGGTCGGCCTAGGAAAGGTTGGAGGGAAGGGGTAAAGGAGGTTTTGTATTCAAGCATGCATGAGCGTATTTGATAGGAGTGAATGGAGACAAATGGTTTTTAATAACTGACGTGCTGTTGGAGTGTGAGCAAAGTAACATTTATGAAGGGATTCAGGAAAACCGGCAGGCCGGACTTGAGTCCTGGAGATGGGAAGTACAGTGCCGGCACTCTGAAGGAGGGATGTTAAATGTTGCAGTTTTATAACTGTAGTGTAAGCACGCCTCTGGCAAGACAGTGATGGAGTGAATGATGATGAAAGTTTTTCTTTTTCGGGCCACACTGCCTTGGTGGGAAACGGCCGATGTGTTAATAAAAAATAATAATAATAATAATAATATAATAATAATCATAATAATAATACTAATAATGTTAATTTAAAAACCTATGGTTTTTTAAATTATCATTATTCCAAATGTGTGTTTTTGTGTGTGTTTGCAGTAACTGATACATAATCATTTACAGTAATTCAATATACGTTATTATTCTCAATATTATTTACATTAATTACATCGTTATTTACAAAAATAATTTTCAATACTTTTTTTTCATAAATATTGTGTGTATTTGTTTTTACAGTAGTGTTTACAACATAATTTTACAATATTAAGTGCAATATTATTACAAATATTTACATTTTTATTTAAGTTGCTATTTTCATATTATTTGCAATATTAACAAAGCTATTTACATTATTCTACATAATATTAGTTAAAATATTATTTAAATTATTTACAGTGTCACGTACGATAATATCTGCGTTTTATATATTATTATTTACACTGTTTACAATATTATTTACAGTAAATGCATTTAGTAAATAATTCTGGAGCTGTATAATAGACAAGGGTGGTGTGCGTGGCAACAGAGTGATGTGGGCGGCACATGGGTGGTGTTTGGGCGGCACATGGGTGGTGTCTGAGCGGCCCATGGGTGGCAGAAGGGCGGCGTGGGTGGTTTTGTAGGTGGTAGCAAGGGTTCAGGTGTGTGCTGGTCGACACCTTAACAAGAAGTGTGATTTATGTATCCTGTATCGATTCCCTGTTTCCCCCCTCTCATTCCCTCTTATTCCCCTCTCTCTCTTTCTCTCTTCTCCCTCCCGTCTTTTCCCCCCTTTCCCCTCCCTCCTCCTCCTTCCCCATGTCTTCCTTCCCTTTCTCTCCACTTCTTATTCTCCTCTATTTCTTGTACTTCCTCATTTTCATTTTATAACTTTCTTTCTCCTCTCCTCTTCCCTCTTTCTTTCCTTTTTATCCCTTCATTTCACCCAACTCATTTTTTTTTTACTAATAGTTCATTTTTTCCTTTGCCTATTCGCCTCCCTTTATCACTTTTCTATTTTTTCTCCTTTCTCTCTTTTCTTATTTCACATATCCTATTTTTTTCTCCCCTCACTTTCTCTTCATAGTCTCTTATTTATCAACTCATTTACTCTTCCTCTTTTCTTATCTTACTTTCTCTCTACTTTCATCTTCTCTCTCTTATCATTATCTATGCTCTGTCCTTCCCGCTCCCCTTCTCTCACCTGTTTTTTTCTCTGCTCTCATCTTCACCCTTTCTCACTTTTCTTCTCTCACTTTCTTAGCACCTCCCACTTTCTCTCATCATCACTCTCTTCTCACCTTCTCTATGTCTCTATCATATTTTCTCACCTCTTTCACCTTCTCACCTCTCACCTTCTTTCACCTTCTCTTCTGTCA
>WNWK01002198.1:192500-222984 GCA_009830355.1 Cherax destructor
AGACACACAGACACACAGACACACAGACACAGACAGAAAGATACAGACAGATACACAGACACAGGCACACAGACAGATATACATATACACAGACAGACACAGACAGACACACACAAACACACACACACACACACACACACACACACACACAGACCTGTGTCACTGACGTGTATAGTATGCAAAGTCATGGAGAAGATCATCAGGAGGAGAGTGGTGGAGCACCTAGAAAGACACAAGCTTATAAACGACAACCAGCACGGTTTCAGGGAATTAAAATCCTGTGTCACAAACCTACTGGAGTTTTATGACAAGGTAACAGAAGTAAGACACGAGAGAGAGAGGTGGATAGACTGCATTTTCTTGGACTGCAAGAAGGCGTTCGACACAGTTCCTCACAAGAGGTTAATGCAAAAGCTAGAGGATCAGGCACACGTAACAGGAAAAGCACTGCAATGGATCAGAGAATATCTGACAGGGAGGCAACAACGAGTCATGGTACGTGACGAGATGTCAGAGTGGGCACCTGTGACGAGTGGAGTTCCACAAGGGTCAGTCCTAGGACCTGTACTGTTTTTGGTATATGTGAATGACATAACGGAAGGGATAGACTCAGAAGTGTCCCTGTTTGCAGATGATGTGAAGTTAATGAGAAGAATGAAATCAGTCGAGGATCAGGCAGGACTACAAAGAGACCTGGACAGGCTGCAAGCCTGGTCCAGTAACTGGCTCCTTGAATTTAACCCTGCCAAATGTAAAGTCATGAATATCGGGGAAGGGCAAACAAGACCGCAGACAGAGTATAGTCTAGGTGGCCAAAGACTGCAAACCTCACTCAAAGAAAAAGATCTTGGGGTGAGTATAATACCGAGCACATCTCCTGAGGCACACATCAATCAGATAACTGCTGCAGCATACGGGCGGCTGGCAAACCTAAGAATAGCGTTCCAATACCTCACTAAGGAATCATTCAAGACTCTGTATATCATATACGTCAGGCCCATGCTGGAGTATGCAGCACCAGTTTGGAACCCACACCTGGTCAAGCACGTCAAGAAATTAGAGAAAGTGCAAAGGTTTGCAACAAGACTAGTCCCAGAGCTAAGGGGATTGTCCTACGAAGAAAGGTTAAGGGAAATCGGCCTGACGACACTAGAGGACAGGAGGGTTAGGGAAGACATGATAACGACATATAAAATACTGCGAGGAATAGATAAGGTGGACAGAGACAAGATGTTCCAGAGAGGGGACACAGAAACAAGGGGTCACAATTGGAAGTTGAAGACTCCTATGAGTCAAAGGGATGTTAGGAAGTATTTCTTCAGTCATAGAGTTGTCAGGAAGTGGAATAGCTTAGAAAGCGACATAGTGGAGGCAGGAACCATACATAGTTTTAAGACTAGGTTTGATAAAGCTCATGGAGCAGGGAGAGAGAGGACCTAGTAGCAATCAGTGAAGAGGCGGGGCCAGGAGCTATGACTCGACCCCTGCAACCACAAATAGGTGAGTACAAATAGGTGAGTACACACACACATGACCAATACAACCCTTCCAATCTCAATTTTCTTAACTATATCAGTGTCTCCCTACCGTGAATTGAATTATATATAGAGGGAAGCTCGGATTTGTACTTGAGATTTATAGAAGAGTACAATACACTAGCTGTGAAACAAACCAGCATTAAGATTGTGCTTTTTGTATATTATTTTTTTTTTTTTTTTTTGGGGGGGGAAGGGAATCAGAGGTGTTTAAAATCATTTGGCAAACAGAGCTGAGACTCGAATTATGTTAAAATAACTTAGTCACAGTGTTAATATTAATTAAGGTCACCTGGGTATCTTGAGCTCTTTGATGTTTTGGGACAATGTTAGTAAGAACGTTTCGCTCTGAGTAGAACTTTATCAATTCAAGAGAAAAAAAAAGGTTGCTCCAATCGGTTCTTGTTGTCTTTGTCTTCATGTCCTTGTTTGTTTGTTTTCGTTTAGAAGAAGATGGTATCTAAATTTCACGTGCAGTAAAATAATATTATCCCTTATGTGTTTTAAAAACAGCCTTGAAAGATTCCTTTATTAGTTACAATTAAACACTGAATTTAATGTGGGGAGTCTTAAATATGCATATGTGAATATAACATTAATAAATATTTTGATGTGGAATATTATAACATGGTGTTAGATGATGTCAAGTAGGATAACATGGTGTTAGATGATGTCAAGTAGGATAACATGGTGTTAGATGATGTCAGGGAGGATAACATGGTGTTAGATGATGTCAGGGAGGATAACATGGTGTTAGATGATGTCAGGGAGGATAACATGGTGTTAGATGATGTCAAGTAGGATAACATGGTGTTAGATGATGTCAGGGAGGATAACATGGTGTTAGATGATGTCAAGTAGGATAACATGGTGCTAGATGATGTCAGGGATGATAACATGGTGTTAGATGATGTCAGGGAGGATAAAATGGTGTTAGATGATGTCAAGTAGGATAACATGGTGTTAGATGATGTCAGGGAGGATAACATGGTGTTAGATGATGTCAAGTAGGATAACATGGTGTTAGATGATGTCAAGTAGGATAACATGGTGTTAGATGATGTCAGGGAGGATAACATGGTGTTAGATGATGTCAGGGAGGATAACATGGTGTTAGATGATGTCAAGTAGGATAACATGGTGTTAGATGATGTCAGGGAGGATAACATGGTGTTAGATGATGTCAAGTAGGATAACATGATGTTAGATGATGTCAGGGAGGATAACATGGTGTTAGATGATGTCAGGGAGGATAACATGGTGTTAGATGATGTCAAGTAGGATAACATGGTGTTAGATGATGTCAAGTAGGATAACATGGTGTTAGATAATGTCAAGCAAGATAACATCATGTTAGATGATGTCAAGGAGGATAACACTCTTTGTTAGTAGGTGTTGAGCAGTAAACAATTTCTCTCGTAACTGTTGTCGACCAGGATAAAGGAGATATCCATCGGAAATGCTTTTGTCTGGTGTCATAGAGCATTTCATATTCATCGGAATTTAGTCGTTGAAATGCTGGAATTAAATTGGAAGGAAACAGACAATATAGTCGGGAAAATCATTTGCCCAGAGCTAAGAATTTAATTAAATACCTTTCTCTTTGGCGGTGGGATTAAACGTTTGGGGGGAAAAAAGTTTCCCAAACAATGATAATTTTTTGTATGAATGACAGATGCAGTTTTTTTTTTTTTTTTAAGAAAATAGTTTTTCGTTATTCTGTGGTTTTTTTTTTTTGCGGTTTAGGCCAGAAGGGATGATCATTTAGTTAAATATTGCGAAAGCTAAGTTGTTTTGAAATAAGATGCTTGGTATTCCAGGCTGTTGGTGCTGGTCGCTAGACAGATTTCTCTTGTGCAGGAAGCTGCAAGAACCTCAAAGGAGTCAGTGGGATTGAAACTCGCGGCAGACCGCAACCGTATCCGCGAGAACGGCACCGCACGCAGGTTTTGTTTACCTCCCCCGTCCCCTCCCCATCCCTCCCTTCCCATTCTCGCTAGGCGGAGCTGCATTGATGTGTCTGTCTGTCTGTCACTCTGGCTTTTGTCTCGTCACTGTGTGTCCCTCTGTCTACCTCAGACACTGTGTTGATTGTGAGGACTGGAGCCAGTGAGGACGTGTGGGGAATCAGCGTGGGCTTCAGTGTGTCAGTGTTACAGTGTGTAAGTGTTTCAGTGTGTCAGTGAGTGTTTCAGTGTGTCAATGTTTCAGTGTGTCAGTGATCAGTGTGTCAGTGAGTATTTCACTGCGTCGGTGAGAGAATCAGACACCTGTATCTCAGGTGCTATACTATTCAACTCACAATCGGAAGAGCCTGGATTCAATACCCGGCCAGGACGAGACATACCAGTAAGCGCGCAAACACCTATCTCTGTTCATGCAAGTAATCAGATTCCTGGGTAACAATAGACTGTTGTGAGCAGCATCCTTGATAAGATAAGATATGATTTGTTCGAATTTTCTACCTGAGGAAGGGTTAGCCACTCGGGATAATTCAAGAAAGTCAGTGCGTCATCGAGGACTGTTCTATTTCCATTTCGGTCCTTTCAATCTTCTCCCCCAGGATGCGAGCCACACTAGGGAGAGCATATGTAAGGAAACACGCCCATGTCGGGGATCGAACCACCGACACTCAGTGGGAGGCAAGAGCGTTGCCAACCAGGCCACGGGACACGATATAAGGTAATACACCGTAGGTAGGTCTGCGCTCTGACCTGAACTGAGGTAGGATACCAGATTTTAGGGAAATGAGCTGAGATTAAAAAAATTGTGTGGCCGATTTTCGTCATGGTGAGAGTTCTGCTATTGCTTAGGATAAAAACATCTTGTGAACTCTTGAACGGATGAGTAATATTGCGAAGGGGTTGCCATGGAAACATCTGCTCCACTACCCACACCGCTCCGTTGCCAACCTGTCCCCACCCTGCTGCCTACGCCGCCCCTTGCCATCCACGCCTTCCCTTGCCATCCATGCCGCCCCTTGCCATCCACGCCGCCGCCTGGCGCCCACGCCGCTCCGCCATTTGTCACGGGTCGCGTGAAGAACCCCGGGAAAACCACTTATGGCCCAGGGTGTTAAAATAAGGCCCCCCAAGTTTGCTTGTTTAAGAAGTTTGGGCAGCGAGTGGGCGCGTTTGTTCTTAAGGAGCGCAGTTGAATGTGACTTTAAGAGCGCTCTGATTGTACAATATTGCTACAGCGTTAGCAAGCAAGCGGACTAGCAGGCAGCAAGCAGGTTAACAGTCAGCAAGTAGGTTAACAGGCAGCAAGAAGACTAGCAGGCATAAAGTAGGTTAACAGGCAACAAGCAGGTAAACAGACAACAGGCAGGATAACAGGTTGACTTAACTGTCATAATGATAGTAAGCAGAATGCACAGGAAGGGTAGCAAGAGACGAGCAGAAAGCAGGCAAGCTAGTAGGGCAGAGGGCTTTAGGCCAGCAGGTTAGCAGGCCAACAGGTTAGCAGGCCTGTAAGCCAGCAGGCCAGTCGGCTAGCAAAGGACCAAAAGCTTTCAAGCAAACTAGCATGTCAGTACGCTGGTAAAAAGGAATCAGAAGACAGCAGGCAGGCTGGATGGAGTAGGTGAAGGTGGAGTAGTTTGAGGTGAAGTAGGAGATGGAGTAATCGAAGGATGCGATAGGTAGAATTGATGTGGGAGTAGGTGTAGATGGAGTGGGTGGGGATTGTAAGTGAAGGTGGATAAGGTGAATGTGCTAGCCACCCTTTTAAGCTGTGTGTGTGTGTGTGTGTGTGTGTGTGTGAAAACAATTCACTTGAACTGTTCGTTTGTCTGCCCCTCTGTACCGAGTCCAATCTTAGGCTGTACTGAGCCTAACCTCTCACTGTACTGAGCCTAATCTCTCACTGTATTGAGCCTAACCTCTCACAGTACTGAGCCTAACCTTTCACTGAGTCTGATAACTGAGTCCACTCTTACACTGTGAGTTACAGAGCTTCCCCCTCCCCCAGCAAACAAACCTTTCACAGTTGCTTTTGTGAAAATAACGTTTGGTGTCCATGTGATAGACGCTTCTTAGAGGCGCTTCCTACCACCTTGAATCTTTCATCTGCTTCTTCTCTTAAGTAAGATGTTTTCAGTATGTGCATGGCATTGTTAAAAGTGAGGGATGTGAGTTATATTTTGTATCTCCAAGTCCATATTTGTGTATGCAATTATTTCGCAAAAATCATTCTGAACCTAACGAAAAAAATATATTTCATAGTGTCTGTTTATAATTAAATTGTAAACTTATGTAAAATATATTTTGTTGGATTAGGTTAAATTATATTGCGCTTGATATAATAAGGTTAGGTAAGTTTTCTAAGGTTCTTTTGGTACAAAATTATTAATTTTTACATTAACAGAAATGAAAAAATCTTATATATATATATATATATATATATATATATATATATATATATATATATATATATATATATATATATATATATATATATATATATATATATATATATATATATATATATATATATATATATATATATATATATAATATATATTTATATATATATATATATATATATATATATATATATATATATATATAATATATATCTTTATATATATATATATATAATATATATCTTTATATATATATAATATATATATATATATATATATATATATATATATATATAAATATATATATAAAGATATATATATATATATATATATATATATATATATATATAAAGATGAAAGGGACAGAAGAGATAAAGAGAGAGAGAGAGAGTGGTGTGTGGAGGCGTCACTATGGCAGCAGCAGCACCTACCTGCGTGATGCCTGCTTCATCTCGAGTTACGTGGCCCCGAGGATGTCACCATGGCAACCAGTGGTAAACAATCTCTCTCTCTCTCTCTCTCTCTCTCTCTCTCTCTCTCTCTCTCTCTCTCTCTCTTCTCCCATAGAATAACCTCCATTTTCGTCATGCTTAAACAATCTTCATTGTGCATCTTACGACAAGTCTTTCCTGTTTATAATACCATAACAATCCTCCCTTTATATAATAATAAAACAATCGTCATAATTAAACAAGGCCATTAACTCGAAATTACAGAACCGGGAGGAATGGTAACACTGGGCATGTTTCCTTACTCCTATTTCCTCTGTTCACCTAGCAGTAAGTAGGTACATGGGTGTTAATTCACTGGTGTAGGTGTCATCCCAGGGTAAGAGAGGAAGTGGCATTAAACCACAGATAGAACTAGACTTTGAAATGAGCTGATCTTGGACAACTTTTCGCCTGTAAATTTAGTTATGTAAAAAAAAAGTATTATGCTCAAGTTTTTTTTTTCATTTTGCAGAGTAACACTTTGATCGAGAGTCCACATAGCATAAATGAAGCTTTATACAGTACGTAAACCTTTAACCCATACTGATATTCAGTATACATGACCCCTAACTTCATTCTTTACTTCGTGGATACGTGCATAGACGATAATGTCAGTCTTAGGTCTGACTCCGTCCATATATCATGTTTAAGGATAGATAAGTGAGCATGTTTGACTTTATGATAATGGTGTACAGTCCTAGCCAGTTAGTAAATAAGACACTCTTGCTACACCTAGGTATCTTTACTGATGTCGGTAAAGTTACCCAGCTGGCCTTTTTATCATAGTTTTGGCTTCACTAATACAAATATTGTTCTAAATCCCTGTTATCAGAGTGAGGGATCTATCGCGTTAATTTTGTTGTGTAGTTAGTAAGTCCTTAATTAAGGTACTCTTCGTATTTTAGGGTATGTCCTTAATTTTAAGAACAACTCGTATTGTAGGGGATGTTCTTAATTTTAAGTACGCCTCGTATTTTAAGGTGAGTCCTTAAATTTAAGGGCATCTCTTATTTTGGGGTGAAGTTTTCTAACTTTAAATTAAGACACGTCTTCTCACCTTAGTTTCAGGCAGTGTGTGGGAAATGCAGTGTGTGGTACGAGGTTGTGACCAGAGCTTTGGTAAGATGGGTAAGGATGAAGGATGGGTAAGGATGGAAACATGGGATGGGAGGGAGGAGGGGGAGGTGGGGTTACAAAGGTAAGTGGCCTAACCACTTTGGCGCAATTTAAAAAGTGTGTGTGTGTGTGTATGTAGTGTTATTCGTGAGTTCGTTAATTTCATGGAATAGGTACACCTCCTGCCCATCAGTTGCACACAGTTATACAGCTGTATACCAGCATGTCACTGAGTTGGAAGGATGCATACTGTTAGCAATTGTTTTTTTTTCGCAAGAGGTCGGATGTAAGGCTGCTGCAGCAGGTGGTAGTTGCAGGGCATTCGATGGTGTCTAGTAGCTAGCCCGGAGTTGACTCGCAGTTTCTGAGGTGGTGTCCTTTCGTAGGATGTTTGCGAATGTTACAAGGTTAGTTGTAAGGTGTAGCTTGGGAAAGGTAGGTCACCCAAAATTGGGGAGCATTTATCCTTGTTTTTGGACGTAGAGTGGTGCAGGTGACATCTATTCTTCTAATTCATTGGGTAGGTCACTCAGGATCCTTGGTCGTGGGAAGGTGTGCCTGTGAATGAAACGTCTGACTCTTTGTTTTAGGGTCATTCTTTGGGTTCGGTGGGGAGGTGTGCTGATGAAGTAGTCGGTGGTATTTATTGGTTGGGGAGAGTTTCCTCTGTCAGGTACATAGAGTTTCTGCATGTCATATAGTTGTCTCTAGTTTGTCTATCCTGACATTAATTGCAGCGATTTCCTGTTGTATATGCAGGTCTTCCATCCTGATTCTGTCTCTGAATCTGGTGCCAGTGATAAAGCGGAGGGCTCTGTTCTGGACACGTTGAAGCTGCAGCATGTTGGTTTTGTTGATAGTGATATGGGTACACAGGGGTATTCCAGCAAAGGTCTGATCATCATCTTATAGAGGTACTTCTTGATGTGTGAGGCGGCTTCTTTGAATTTGAATAGCTGGCCAAGGGGGGCTTTAGCTAGGTTCACTTTTTTGGTGATATGAGATGTGGAATGTAGCAATCTGTCGATCTCATATCCCAGGATCTTGTTTGGATTACTGATAGTGACACGTGAACCTCTTATGGAGATACCTTCTTTGTCTTCTATGGTAGATGGGAAGCAGCCGATGGTGCTGATGAGGACTTTTTCTGGGTTAGTTGTGATTCTCCATTAGTTTCAGGCACAAATTCTAATTTACAATTTTAATATACCTCAGCACCTAAATTTTGGTCAGACCTCGGCACTCAATTTTTTGGTACGCCACTCAACCTTGATTTTGGGTCTATCTCTGAATCTTGAACCTTTAAGAAAGTCACAAGTCTCGGGCACCAACGTAGCTTGTGACCGTCTCAAAGCCGTGATTCCTTTCTTTAATGGTAGTCGAGAAGTTAATTAGTACAAGCGTGAGAGGGTAATTAAGCTGGCGTGGAGGCCATGAACATCTCCAGGTGTGAGTTTGGGTCTTTATTACGTGGTTATTGTATCTCTCTCTCTCTCTCTCTCTCTCTCTCTCTCTCTCTCTCTCTCTCTCTCTCTCTCTCTCTCTCTCTCTCTCTCTCTCTCTCTCTCTCTCTCTCTTCATCACCATCCTTTTCCCCTCCCCTTCTCCTCCACTCCCCCTCCCCCTCCACTCCACTCCCTCTCCTCCAAGGAGGTTCATCACTCCACTTTCTCGACTTTACTGCAGCAATCGTTATGATTGATCTTTATTGTCGCTTTATTGGCACACTTTCATTCCTCTTATTACTTTCTGACTGCGAGTTATCTCTGATCAAATTTCATTATGTTCTTTTATTACAAATGTTTTATTGAGATTAATCCACATTATTCTTTTTATTGAGTGGCTATATTATTATTATTATTATTATTATTAATTGTATTATTAGTGTTATTATTTTTTAATATAAATATTATCATTATTATTATATTTATTACTAATATTATTTATTACTAATTATTATTATTATTATTACATTCCTAAAAGGAAAGCGTTAAACTTGTAAGGGTCATACAGCCCTTGTTGTAATGGAAGGCAAACAGTTCCAGGGTAGCTCCAATTTCCTGGATCAAGAGCGCCTCACCAACAACCCTTGACATAGTGAAACGCGGGTTGCCGTCTCCGTAGAGTTTACCTACGCGCGCGCGTCTCGTCGCTGAGGCAAGAGCTTTTGATCTATGGAATTGGAGCTTCTCCCTTAACATTTTCGTGTATTAAAATGAGGTGCTCCCTATTCGGCAGGGGTGGGGAGAGCTGTGCAGACCCGTACGGGTTTGGTGCTTCTCCGTGAGTTTAAAAGGAGTAGAAATGAATAGTTAGATGGTGACTGTTGTTGTTTATCCCTTTTTCCTATCCTCCTCCTCCTCCTCCTCCTCCTCCTCCTCATCCTTCTCCTCCTTCTCCTTCTCCTCCTTCTCCTCCTTCTCCTTCTTCTTCACCTAATTATATCCTCTCATTATCCACCTCCTATACATATCCATATCCTTTTCTCCCTATCCGCCTCTTGTATCTGTCCATATCATCTCCCCCCTCCTGTCATTTTCTTCCTTATTTATCCATAACTATCTTTCCTTATCCACCTTTATCAATACCTATCCACCTGCATCTCGCCATATCCACTTCATTATTGTACACTCTGTACCCCTCATAAATATCATCGATCACGTCACATTTCAAGACTTTTTTTCTAATGAATGATTAATTATCTTCCACTTGTACCCACTTGTACTTACTTGTACCCACTTGTGCTTACTTGTACCCACTTGTGCACTTTCCAGTCATTCCCCGTCTGCCCAGTGAAATCCTCTGAGTATCGTGCACGTTGTTGTTATATCTCTCACGATGCTCCTTACTTCTAAGGTCGTCATTCTGTGTGTATCAGTACTCGTCTGTGTGTACTCGTCTTTTTTGTGGTTGCAGGAGCCAAGTCTCAGCTCCTGGCCCTCTGTGTGTGTGTGTATATATATGAGAGAGAGAGAGAGAGAGAGAGAGAGAGAGAGAGAGAGAGAGAGAGAGAGAGAAGAGAGAGAGAAAGGAAGGAAGAGAGTAATGGAGTTAATATTCTGAAAAGAAAAACAACATAATATTGACTCTGACTTCAGAAAATGGCCCGAAGTCTCCCTCCCTCCCTCCCTCCCTCCCTCCCTCCTGCCCCTCTCCCACAAACCTGATACCGGATCACATTATAATTTGAGAAGTTGGCCGGCCATGAAGGAGAGCCGCAAGAAGCTTGCCTTCTCCTTAATAAGGACGAAACATTCTGACAGCTGTGAAACGAAGGGAAAATTTTTTTACACACACATATATATATATATATATACACACATACCATGGTTAAAGATGGGAGAAACGCCCAGTCAGTCGATACTAGACTCTTTGAACGTGTACCTCAAGGTTCATATTGACTTTCTGGAAGCGAAGGGTTGTGCCTGGCCACTGCTCTAAGGTTTATTTGAGTATCCTTTGTTTCACTTAGTTGGCCCTTATTGCTGTTGCTGGTGCTGCTGCTGGCTCTGGTGTTGCTGTTGCTGCTACTGTTGGTTCTGCTGCTGCTGCTGGCTCTGGTGTTGCTGTTGCTGCTACTGCTGCTGCTGGCTCTGGTGTTGCTGTTTGCTGGCTACTGCTGCTGCTGGCTCTGGTGTTGCTGATGCTGCTACTGCTGCTGCTGGCTCTGGTGTTGCTGCTACTGCTGGTGCCACTGCTGCTGCTGGCTCTGATGTTGCTGTTGCTCCTACTGCTGGTGCCACTGCTGCTGCTGGCTCTGGTGTTGCTGATGCTGCTACTGCTGCTGGTGGCTGTGGTGTTCCTGCTACTGCTGGTGCCACTGCTGCTGCTGGCTCTGGTGTTGCTGCTACTGCTGGTGCCACTGCTGCTGCTGGCTCTGGTGTTGCTGTTGCTGCTACTGCTGGTGCCACTGCTGCAGCTTCTGCTGTGGCTGCTTTCTCTGTCTCTGCTGCTGATATGAAGGGTGCCCACTACCAATGGCATTTTGAAGACGCCGACTTCACAAAAGCTGCCAATTAAAGATAATTGAATCGAAACCTGTTTCCCTTTTGAACGACCTATTCTCTCTCTCCCTCTCTCTCTCTCTCTCTCTCTCTCTCTCTCTCTCTCTCTCTCTCTCTCTCTCTCTCTCTCTCTCTCTCTTCTCTCTGTTCTTCAGTTTCTCTCGTTTATTCTTTAGTCTCTTTCTCTCGTTTATTCTTCAGTCTCTCGTTTATTCTTCAGTGTCTCTCTTACTCTTCTGTCTCTCTTATTCTTCGGTCTCTCTCTTATTCTTCAAAATATTCATCAGTCTACCTCTTCCTTGTTCTTTTTATTTAAACAAGTTGTTCTTCTGGTGGTTTGTTATGGTGTGTGGTGGTGTGTGGTGTGTGATGGTGAGTGATGGTGTGATATATGGTGGTGTGTGGTGGTGAGTGGTGGTGTGTGATTGTGTGTGATGGTGTGTGGTGATGTGTGACGATGTGTTGTGGTGTGTGATGGTGTGTGATGATATATGGTGGTGCGTGATGATGAGTGGTGGTGTGTGATTGTGTGTGGTGGTGTGTGATTGTGTGTGGTGGTGTGTGATGGTGTGTCGTGTGTGATGATGTGTGAGGATGTGTGATGATGTGTGAGGGTGTGTGATAGTGTGTGATGGTGTGTGATGATGTGTGAAGGTGTGTGATGGTGTGTGGTGGTGTGTGATGATGTGTGAGGGTGTGTGATGGTGTGTGATGATGTGTGATGGTGTGTGGTGGTATGTGGTGTGTAATGATGTGTCTTGGTGAGTGGTAGTGAATGGGAGGGGGGGGTGAGTGGGAGTGGGTGGGGGTGAGTGAGAGTGGGTGGGGATGAGTGGGAGTGGCTGAGGGTGAGTGGGTGTGGCTGGGGGTGAGTGGGAGTGGGTGGGGTGAGTGGGTGTGGGTGAGTGGGAGTGGGTGTGGGTGAGTGGGAGTGAATGTCGTGGTGTAATATTGCAGGAGGCTTCTTAAAAGTGTTAAAAATTAATTTCACTCTGCTGCTGAACATTAGTCTGGCGAGAGTTGATGCGGGGTCCAAGAACTGAAGCTCAACCAAAACATGGTCAAACAAATAATTACAAAACGGTAAACAAGCACACATGTACTCTCTCTCTCTTTCACACACACACACACACACACATGTGCAGTACCCGTGTGTCAGTACCCGTGTGTCAGTACCCGTGTGTCAGTACCTGGGTGTTAGTACCCGGGTATCAGAACCCGGGTGTCAGAACCTGGGTGACAGTACCTAGGTGTTAGTACCCGGTTGTTAGTACTTGGGTGTTAGTACTTGGGTGATAGTACCCGGGTGTTAGTACCCAGGTGTCAGTACCGGGTGTCAGTACCCCAAAAACACCCTCCAGGTAGACTCCAGGTGTCAGTAGCCCTGACACCTGGTACCAGTACCCGGGTGTCAGTACCCGGGTGTCAGTACCCGAGTGTCAGTACCCGGGTGTCAGTACCCGAGTGTCAGTACCCGAGTGTCAGTACCCGGGTGTCAGTACCCGAGTGTCAGTACCCGGGTGTCAGTACCCGGGTGTCAGTACCCGGGTGTCAGTACCCGGGTGTCAGTACCCGGGTGTCAGTACCCGGGTGTCAGTACCCGTGTGTCAGTACCCGGGTGTCAGTACCCGGGTGTCAGTACCCGGGTGTCAGTACCCGGGTGTCAGTACCCGGGTACTCTCCAGTGTGCTCGAAGTGAAATTCGAAGACCCAGAGCGATATTTCCACTGGCAAGGGATTTCTGATCACAGGGATGGACAAGAGTAGGATTGGGAGGGAGAGAGCAAGAGAGGGATGAAGGGAGGGAGGGATGAAGGGAGGGAGGGATGAAGGGAGGGAGGGATGAAGGGAGGGGGAAGACAGATTTAGGAGAGGTACGTGGAAAGAAGGATATAAGAGCGCTTCGAGACCTCTATCGAAGATGGGAAGGATAGAGAGGAAGGGAGAAAGGAAGAGAGGGAAGAGTGGATAAAATAAAAAGGGTACAAGTAGAGGGACTTGTGTGAAAGGAGAGAGGATAGCTAGATGGAAGGAAAATATAATAATGAAAGAAATTGGAATGAATGGAAGAGGGAAACAAATGGGTGTCAAAGAAACAAAACAAATGGGACAAGAGGAGGGGGAATGATAAACGGAAGGAGATAACAGATAAATTGGGGAGGACTGAAATAAAAAAAAAGAGACGAACTAATATGAGGGAAGAAAAGGGTAGATACAGAAGGAGAAAAGATTAGATGAAGAAAGATAAGCAGAGACAGAGACAGAAAGAGACAGACAGACAGAGACAGAGAGACAGTCAGACAGACAGACAGACAGAGACAGAGAGACAGTCAGACAGACAGACAGACAGAGACAGAGAGACAGTCAGACAGACAGACAGAGACAGACACACAGATACAGACAGTGAGAAATATAAAAACAAGACTAATTAGGAATGTTGTTGAATGGGAAGAATGAAGGAGATATTAAGAGGCGGAGGATATTGAAAGAATATATTATGGAAGATATGAAGTGAAGAGGATGAATTATAAAAGGAGAGATATGTGGAGGAGGAGGAATATAAGGAGAAGAAAGAATGTATGGAGAAGGAGAAATGTATGGACGATGAAGAATGTATGGAGAAGGAGAAATGTATGGACGATGAAGAATGTATGGAGAAGGAGGGAGATATGGGTTGAAGGCTCATTCAAAGAGATTTAAGATGAGGTTGACTTGCAGTAACCATAAGAGTGACCCGCTCATGTGAGCGTACACTGGTGTATACGCTCATGTGAGCGTACACTGGTGTATACGCTCATGTGAGCGTACACTGGTGTATACGCTCATGTGAGCGTACACTGGTGTATACGCTCATGTGAGCGTACCCGTTATGCTCATGAGCGTACACTGGTGTATACGCTCATGTGAGCGTACACTGGTGTATACGCTCATGTGAGCGTACACTGGTGTATACGCTCATGTGAGCGTACACTGGTGTATACGCTCATGTGAGCGTACACTGGTGTATACGCTCATGTGAGCGTATACACCAGTGTAATAAAGACAAGATAATAAAATAAAATAACAGAGCAGCAATAATGTAAAAAAATTACGACTATTACCGTATATTGCGACCCCAGAGAGAGAGAGAGAGAGAGAGAGAGAAGAAGAAGAAGAAGAGAGACAAACATGTAAGCCAAACTCTCACTGCTCCCCGTAATATACTACAGGAATTGAAAGTATTGTCCCCGAATTGAAAATGCTCGGTAAATAATAAAAAAAAAAGAAAAATGCGATCATAGTTGAAAATAGAGAAGAGGGCGGTGGGAAGCGATGGGAAAGGGAAGGGAGGGGGATGGGGGAACATGAGAGAGGAGCAAGAGAAAGGGGGTGGGAGGTGGGGGGGAAGGGAGGGGACATGATATACATTTGGTGGGTTTTGTGGTGGAGGTGGTGAGTGTGGGGAAGGGTAGGGGACATGAGGGATGGGGGATGGGGAGGGGAGAGAGGGAGTGGGATGTGTGAGGCCTGGACTCTCAAAATATCGCGAGAGGATCACGCCTAGACTGCCAGGTGCTGGGGTGACAAGATCGTTCTCCTCTCAGCGCTATTCAAAGTTCCTTATATTCCCCCATTTCGCTCTTTTTGTGGATTTAAAGAGAGATGCAATAATGATAGTGAGTGTCTCTTGATTCGAGAAACTGTAGCTACTCCATAAGCACTGAATGACCCTTACAAGTAAAGCACTTCCACATAAGTGCATTATTATTATTATTATTATTATTATTATTATTATTATTATTATAACCCCTTTCATGTCTCCTTTTTACTCGTTACTCCGTCTACGTTTCCTCTCTCCCGCATATCATTTGTTCACCTCAATCACTCTCTCCCCATCCCATTTCCCCCGTTCCCTGTGTTTCCATTCCTGGGGGCCGTCCATCCTGCCTTCTGAAGGATGTATGGATGGATATATCTGACAGCGTGTGGGTTCTCAGACTGGGAAAAACAGAGTTGGGTGTATATTTTAATCTGGGTAAGGGAGTTTGTGATTGATGGTCAGGAAACATTTGGGGAATTTGCTATATATTTTGAAACAGAGAGAGAGAGAGAGAGAGAGAGAGAGAGAGAGAGAGAGAGAGAGAGATTTACATTATTTTGAAGAGAGAACATTTTTGTAAGACATAAACAGGAATGTCATATAGTTTCCATTTTTGCTCCGAGTAATATCTACCAAGAAACCAGTGAGTTGTCGGCCTAGAAGTGTGAAGTGAGTGGAAGGCCTATCACAATGGTTCCCCTGGTAAATAGCAGCTATGGCTGTAATAGGAGCTATAAATGGTTGTCACGAGGATAGGCTTGGCCATGCACCCACGTTTATTCGACTCGATAATTAACACTGAACAAGCTGTACAACCTACTAAATGGGCTTTACAAAATGAAACTTAGGAGTCTCTGAGATGGTTGCGAGAACAATTCAAAATAAATTCTACTCCTTTGAGGTGTAAGAAAAAAAATAAATACCCATTGAACGAATGATGCCAAATTTATCCTTTTCGATACGAAAGGAGGATGTAGAGTTGTTCTTCAACTGGCTCTCTGGTCTGCCAACCGATGTGAAGTTTGCAGAGACGGATCTTGGAGCTCTCTCATTTGCAAGGTTGTCGATGCATGCTTGATAGATGAATACAAGCTGTGAGGACAGATACAAGCTGAGAGGACAGATACAAGCTGAGAGGACAGATACAAGCTGTGAGGACAGATACAAGCTGTGAGGACAGATACAAGCTGTGAGGACAGATACAAGCTGTGAGGACAGATACAAGCTGTGAGGACAGATACAAGCTGTGAGGACAGATACAAGCTGTGAGGACAGATACAAGCTGTGAGGACAGATACAAGCTGAGGACAGATATCAAGCTGTGAGGACAGATACAAGCTGAGAGGACAGATACAAGCTGTGAGGACAGATACAAGCTGAGAGGACAGATACAAGCTGTGAGGACAGATATAAGCTGTGAGGACAGATACAAGCTGTGAGGACAGATACAAGCTGAGAGGACAGATACAAGCTGTGAGGACAGATATAAGCTGTGAGGACAGATACAAGCTGTGAGGACAGATACAAGCTGTGAGGACAGATACAAGCTGTGAGGACAGATACAAGCTGTGAGGACAGATACAAGCTGTGAGGACAGATACAAGCTGTGAGGACAGATACAAGCTGTGAGGACAGATACAAGCTGTGAGGACAGATACTAAGCTGTGAGGACAGATACAAGCTGTGAGGACAGATACAAGCTGTGAGGACAGATACAAGCTGTGAGGACAGATACAAGCTGAGAGGACAGATACAAGCTGTGAGGACAGATACAAGCTGTGAGGACAGATACAAGCTGTGAGGACAGATACAAGCTGTGAGGACAGATACAAGCTGTGAGGACAGATACAAGCTGTGAGGACAGATACAAGCTGTGAGGACAGATACAAGCTGTGAGGACAGATACAAGCTGAGAGGACAGATACAAGCTGTGAGGACAGATACAAGCTGTGAGGACAGATACAAGCTGTGAGGACAGATACAAGCTGTGAGGACAGATACAAGCTGTGAGGACAGATACAAGCTGTGAGGACAGATACAAGCTGTGAGGACAGATACAAGCTGTGAGACAGATACAAGCTGTGAGGACAGATACAAGCTGAGAGGACAGATACAAGCTGTGAGGACAGATACAAGCTGTGAGGACAGATACAAGCTGAGAGGACAGATACAAGCTGTGAGGACAGATACAAGCTGTGAGGACAGATACAAGCTGTGAGGACAGATACAAGCTGTGAGGACAGATACAAGCTGAGAGGACAGATACAAGCTGTGAGGACAGATACAAGCTGTGAGGACAGATACAAGCTGAGAGGACAGATACAAGCTGTGAGGACAGATACAAGCTGAGAGGACAGATACAAGCTGAGAGGACAGATACAAGCTGTAGGACAGATACAAGCTGTGAGGACAGATACAAGCTGTGAGGACAGATACAAGCTAGCGATAAGCTGAGGACAGATACAAGCTGTGAGGACAGATACAAGCTGATAGGACAGATACAAGCTGAGAGGACAGATACAAGCTGTGAGGACAGATACAAGCTGATAGGACAGATACAAGCTGAGAGGACAGATACAAGCTGTGAGGACAGATACAAGCTTGAGGACAGATAAATGAGAGGACAGATACAAGCTGGAGGACAGATACAAGCTGAGAGGACAGATACAAGCTGTGAGGACAGATACAAGCTGATAGGACAGATACAAGCTGAGAGGACAGATACAAGCTGTAAGGACAGATACAAGCTGAGAGGACAGATACAAGCTGTGAGGACAGATACAAGCTGTGAGGACAGATACAAGCTGTGAGGACAGATACAAGCTGTGAGGACAGATACAAGCTGTGAGGACAGACATAGGCAGCAAAAGCGGTGAGAAGAGTCTCTCTCTCTCTATAATTTTACAAATTATGCTGCGTCATTTTGCATATATGCAATAAATAAGAGAGGAGGATAAAGAAGAATAGGAAGAAAAAATGAAGAGAGAGTAAAAAAAGAGAAAAGTGAAAGAAAACAGAATAAAGAGGTACGGCCTCCAACAGAGGTTTAAAAGACATAATTCAAGTAAGGTTCATAAAACAACTGAATCCCTTACAGAGGGTTTTAGACATGGTGTACTTTAAAGGTCAAGATATTAGTTGAGGTTTCAACTAGGAAAATTGTTGTTTACACTAATAGTTTGTATATTAGTAAAGCCACTGTCTCATTCTACTTGGGTTGCGAACGACTTATCACGCGTTCTACTAGTCTTTAATTTCAGTCTACGTTCATCACCGGCGGTATATTTATTTCCTCCTCCTCCTCCTACTCCTCCTCCTATTCGCTGCCCCTGCCCCATCCTCCTCCTGCTCGCTGCCCCTGCCCCATCCTCCTCCCACAATCTAGGATCGGGGCGGCCTTGGAGAACATTACCATATGAATGAGTAGAGAAGCGCCTCTCCTACTGCCCGACCACCCACTAAATTCGCCCATTGTGCGCCTTACACGTCTCGTGTGCCATTACTCTTCATATTGACCAGTTATACATGTTGTTTTCTGTCTCCACACACACACACACACACACACACACACACACACACACACACACACACGCACATGCACACACACACACGCACGCACAAACACACACACATACACACACACACACATACACACACACACACACACACACACACACACACACACGCACGCATGCACACACACACACACACGCACGCACAAACACACACACATACACACACACACACACACACACACACACACACTCACACTCACAATCTCACTTGTAGTGTGCTTCTACTTTATTCTAAGTAATATTTATCTACTTTATTCTAGGTAATATTTACTTTGTGTGAATATGTTTTTCCCCTCATATTCCGTCACACAAGATGGTCTGTATGCACGAAAGTGTGAAAGAATGTGAAAGAGAGAGAGAGAGAGAGAGAGAGAGAGAGAGAGAGAGAGAAAGGTCATTGGGCTGCTGAACTTCTATCCATACTTTCTATTAAATCCTATCCACTCGCCCCTTCCCTCCTCTATCCCCTTCCACCTCCGCCATTTCATTCCCCTCTACTTCCTCGTCTGCCCTAAAAAAAAAAAAAGTAAACCAGAGGCAATTTTTATGCAGATGTTGGGGATTCCGAGGCTGTCTTGATTGTGGTTTAATGGAAACTCCGGACACCCCAAAATCTGTGGGAGGCTGGGGAGGTTAGGAAGTCTCCTGAGGGGAAGCTGTAGGGACACCCCCCTAATTTTTGAGAGGCAGGGGAGGTTTGGAAACGCCCTTCAAGATGAGCTTAATGAACACTTCAAGGTTTGTGAGTGGCTGAGTAGGTTAAGAAGCCATTCCACGAAGGTAGGTCTGGAGAAGAAAAGAATGTGGAAGATGTGTGTGTGTGAGAGAGAGAGAGAGAGAGAGAGAGAGAGAGAGAGAGAGAGAGAGAGAGAGAGGGAGGGAGGGAGAATTGATGGTGGTGGTGGGAGACTGAGATAACGGGAATAAAAGTCGCCACCATAAACACGGCAGTAATAGAAAATCAAGTGTGTGTGTGTGTGTATGTGTGTGCGTGCGTGTGTGTGTGTGTGTGTGTGTGTGCATGTGTGCGTGTGTGTGTATGTGTGCCTGTGTATGTGTGTGTGTGTGTGCGTGCGTGCGTACGCGGGTGCGAGTGCATGCATGCGCGCGTGCGTGCCATGGGCGGCCTCTGTTTATGTCTGGGGCGTTGATGTGCAGAGTGAGCGCCAGGCTTGTTGAGTTCCCGTACTAAAGTTGTATTTACTGTACGCCGGGCGAAGCTTCGCAAGTGATGGGAGGACACAGAGCCAGGCTCGTCGAGTGCTTATACAAGACCAACATTTACGGTGCGTCAGGCGAACCTCCGCCACACTTCAGCTCCACCTCCTTATTTTTATACCATGTCCTTCTCAGTGGGGAGCTTTCACTTGGTCCGTCTGAGCTTGTTTCTCCTGGTGTCTCTGTTCACATGAACATCTGATTCCAGTGGATGCTCTCGTGTGGAATCTGAGACAAGGATGCTTGGATAAAGTAGGGAACTAAGAGTAGAGAAAGAGAAACAAGATAACAGGTAATAACTACCAAAATACGAAGCGGAGGAAGGAGGAAAGACATTTCGAAAACGACATCGTAGCGAAAATGAGTGAATTTACTTACAGTAGTTTATTTTAAAAAATCCAAGTAGCAGTGTGTTTACGAAGTGATGATCTAGTCTGGAACATTGTTCCAGACTAGGGAGTGAAACTCTTCCCCAGGTTGAGGGACTGACCACCTCAAAACTAAGTCTTCAAGGTTGATGGACTGATTGCATCGTCTCTACATCTCTGCTGCTTCTGCTGCCTCCTCTGTACTCGACTGAAGAAGCCTACTGTGTAGGCGAAACGTTTCGGAGCATACCTAACTGTTGCACATGTGTCTTACTTATCAACTTATCGGTGCTGTAAATCATTATCATATACAATCGAGGATGTGTACTAAGGTAAACTGGTAGACAGAGGGCTCTGTGCCCTTCTCAAGGAAGGGTCCTTGATACCGGTCAGGGGATCTTGATCTAAGGCATTAGACCTTTGCTCCCCCTTCCTGTCATCGAACCCGAATGACTCCCATTCGCCCCTATTCACTGTATGACCCATACGTGTTTACCATCCCCCTCCTTTCCCATCCCATGAAAGTAATTTAAAGCATTTCTCAAGAACATCATTCGTCTGAGATCATTCATAAAGTCAGCTGACCAAATGCAGTCTCTGGCCCACAGCTGGCTCCAGCGTCGTCCTGTTCCCTATTTGTATGTTTTATAATAATTAAAATTTAATAAAGGTAATACTAATTAAGACCTGCAAATAAGCTGAAGCAGACAACAGTTCTTAGCTTGTAAATGAAGGTAGAGACTCTTAACTAAGCCCTAGAAAAATTCTTGTGAAGGGGAGAGAGAGAGAGAGAGAGAGAGAGAGAGAGAGAGAGAGAGAGAGAAGAGAGAGAGAGAGAACTGAATTCGCTGTTGCACAAGAGAACGACAGAAACTTTAGCGAGTGTGTGAGGCTTTTACGGTGGAGGGGGAGAGGGAGGCTTCTCTCGGTCATCGATATGCAAAGTGTAGTGGTTGGGGCCAGAACCATGGCAGTTGAGAGCCAGGACCGTGGCATTTGAGTCCCAGGGCCATGATAGTTGGTGGCCTGAACCATGGTAGTTGAGGGCCAAGACTATGGTAGTTGAAGGCCAGACCCTTAGTAGTTAAGGGCCGGGACCATGGTAGCGAATGCCATTACGTCGGTAGTTGAAGGCAGGGTCCATGATAGTTGAAGGCCAGGACCATGGTAGTTGGGGCCAGAACCATGGTAGTTGAGGGCCAGACCATGGTAGCTGAGGGCCAGGACCATGGTAGTTGGATATGTATGTATGTATGCATATGTTTGTGGTTTTAACCATTAAATATCTGCCGGGAATATGTTTCAGAGTCTTGGGTCATAGATGTTGACACAGTGATCATTAATTACGGTCATGGCCACCCCTGCTCTTCACTGAATTTATTCCTCATTTTCTCGCATATCTTTCACTTCAGTATGCTGGTCAGGGTCCGTGCCCTCGTGTACCTTGTATATATTAGTGTCAGGTTTCTCTTCTCCATTCCAGACAGAACAGTCCAATTGTTTTGAAGATTTCCTAAATGTTTATATTTGATGCAATGCGGGAAGTATATTACCAAGACATTTTCTAGCTCTGTTATTTCTCTTACCTTGAAAAAAAATCGCTGGGAGCACAGAAATATTCAAGTAGTGAAAGCGTAGGTAATTTAGAAAGTACAATCATAAGTGTTGTTTCTCTTGGTTTGAAAGTTCTCATTATCCACCCTATCATTTTCCGGTCCTTTGCTTCATTTGCTTTATTATGTTCTCCAATTAACAGATTTGACGCGGTTATTTTTAAGTCTTTTAATTGCCTACGTTCTGTATATTGTGTTCGTTTTAAGATCTTCATTCCTCTCCCATCTAAGTAAAATATTTTTTTCTATCCAATGAACATAATATTATTTTTCTTTTCCCTTTGATAGACTTTTTGGACATCTATTTGTAATTTTTTTTTTTTTTGCTTCTCTTACTGAGATGATTTAATACTTATTTTGGTAATGTTTGCAAAGGAAGGTGCGCAGCTGTGGTTTGTGTTATTGTTTACTCTTTTCCTGAGGACGACAAAGAGGTGCCAGGAAGAGGTGCCAGGACTGTACCTCAGGGTACCGAACCTTTTACTTAGTTGAAACTAGACTCGTTTATGTTTACCACCAATCTCTGTGCACTTTCTGTGCACTCTCTGTGTGATCTCTCTGTTAGAAATCTGAATATCCATTTCCATAATTTGACTTTTATACCTGTTGGCCTCATGAACCTTCAACCCCTGGGTCGCATTTGTCAAATGCCTTCGAAAAATCCATTATTTTGTTATAACCGTCTAATCGAAGCGATAGAGAATATCTTCCTCCTCTAAAGTCATGCTGCCTTTGATAGTGGTGTATTATTTTAGTGTTACTGATCCGTAGGCTTTTATAATGATGTTCTTCTGCCCTTTTAATAACAAACACTTCATAGGAGCATAAATTTTACATACATGGTGACGTGTAAACACAAAGAACAATAATAACCATAATAATAATAATAATGGCTAATAACATGATCAAAGATAATTTGCTAATCAAAAGCACAATTTACGAGCAAATTACTCATTAACAAAAATAATTTGGATATATTAGATGAGAATCTATGAAATGTTATTTGATATATGAATTATGGTATAATATATATTTTTAATAGCGTGATTAATTTTAATTACTGTAGCGGTATAAATTGTGGTATAAACTATAATTGTTGTTATTGTAATTGTGGTAGGAATTATAATTGTTGTAGTTACTACAATTGTTGTTGTTGTAGTTGCAATAATTGTGGTAGGAGCTATGATTGATGTTGCGATCATCAAAATTGTGGTTGGAGCTGTAAGTGAAGCAGTAGTTGATATAAGTGTTGGGTAGAAAGTCCTGTTTTGCTCCATTTAGAGCTTTGCTAAGTTATGTTTCGCTCTGTGTAGAGCTTTATTAATTCATGTTTCCTTCTGAACAAAGTCTTGTCTTGATGGAGTTCCATGTAGAGCTTCATCAAGTCATGTTTACATCCATGTAGAGCTTTATCAAGTCATGTTTACCTCCATGTAGACCTTCATCAAGTCATGTTTAGCTATGTAGAGCTTTATCATGTTTCTACGAAGGGTCTTATCAAAGCTTGGCTTGAATAAGGTCTATAATCCGGGGCTTATTCTGAATAACTTTTATCATCTTTAAATTTCCTCTATTCAAGCAGAATAAGATCCAATTTTTTTTTTCTCTCTGTCTTCATTATTCATGTCTTTCGAGGTGAGAGAATGTTGACAAATGAAATGCTGGACATTTTTTTTCCGAACATTTAAGAATAACTCATTTGCATATTCTCAGAACTCAGAATTATAATTCTTTTCCTCTCGTGTGTAAATACGGAATTTTTCAAGGCCTGGAGTGACCCAGGTGCTGGTAGGGAGATTTTTTTGGAGGGGGGGTTGGAGGATTAAATCCTGCCTCAGTGGGGAACAGGGCTTTTCTTTCAAATATTTTATCATAAATTAATTGTGTTAATATTTATGTTGGGGGTACGTGCCTTGTTAGTTTGTGTGAATGTTCAGTTGTGTGTGTGTGTGTGTGTGTGTGTGTGTGTGTGTGTGTGTGTGTGTGTGTGTGTGTGTGTGTGTGTGTGTGTGTGTGTGTGTGTGTGTGTGTGTGCGTGCGTGCGTGTGTGCAGTTAACTAGCAAGTTGAATTTGCGAGCTTCAAACCTCAGCTCTTGGGCCCGCCTCCTGTCTCTCTGTTGTGTGGCATGATCTAGATATGTCGTGCTATGTACTGAAGCCATGGAGGAATTTCTTGCCACAATGTCAATCACTGTATATGTATATGTATTCGGTACGTCCCATGGTAATGAATTTGATACATTGACAACATCTATGGTTCATACATATTTTACATTTGTTAAATCCAAAGGTCTTAAATGCGTTGTATTTACTACGTTTAAAGGCCATGAGCCAGTTATGATCAATATCTTATAGTCATAAATCAACACCAGCAACTGGCGTCTCCTGAGGATCAGTGTTGCCTCTGAACGTATTGTTAGTGTTGCCAGTGTTGAGAGTGTTGCCAGTGTTGAGAGTGTTGCCAGTGTTGTTATAGTTGCTAGTGTTGTCAGTGTTGTTATAGTTGCTAGTGTTGCCAGTATTGCCAGTCCTTCGGTCTCTGTTTCATACAAACTCCAAAATAGCCGAGAATCTTTCAGTAAAATCTGGACTTAAATATAATCAAAATATTAGTTTGTGTTAGTTTACGCTGGACTAGGTTGGCTTAGGGTGAGTTGCATTATGTGAGAGAAGGTTAGATTAAGTCATAGTAGGTTAGATTAGGTTAGCTTAGATAGAATTGTACAAAAAATGACTTGGATCATTATAATGTGACTCTTAGTCCTGGGTTTGTCCCTGTAAATGCGCTGTGTTCTCATTACTCTACGTTTCTCTCCACCCTCTCAACATATTCTCTCTACGCCCTTACAACCCCTTCAATCTCTTCTGTCTCTACGCTCTTACAACCTTCACCCTCCTCAATCTCCAAACTTCAGAACATTCGTGACTTGACCTGACCTTTGTCTCCTCCTCTCCTTACCTCTTCACCTTTCCTCTGTTTTGATTGCATTTCCTGTCTTCTGCCTAGGTGGGGACTGTCCTACTCCCGTGAGTCAGTAGCTCTCCTGCAGTGCTCCTCTCTTTGATTGTTCTTCTGGACTTTTGCTACTACTACTACCTTCTTATTTCTACTTCTGCCATTGCTGCACTACTACTTCTGTTACTACTACTACTACTGTTGCTACTACTACTCCCTCTTACCGTTCTACCACTTCTTTCCCCTGCCCTTTCTAGTATATATTTTGGCCTTTCCTTCTCGCTTCAGCGTAACTTGTTATTGGTCCTAGGATCCTTCAAGAAGGGCACCTTGGTGCTGGTCAAATGCTCTTCATCCAAGGAGTTAGTTACTTTCCGCTTCAAAATACACTAGATTATCTCCCAGTCCCCAGGTGCTCTATAACCCCTACGGATTTATTGCTTTCTCATACTACTACTACTACCACCACTACTACTACTACCACTACTACTACCACTACTACTACTACTACCACTACTACCACTACTACCACTACTACCACTACTAGTACCATTACTACTACTACCACTACTACTACTACTACCACTACTACTACTACTACTACTACTACTACTACCACTACTACTACCACTACTACTACTACCATACTACTACCATACTACACTACCACTACTACTACTACTACCACTACTACTACTACTACTACTACTACTACTACTACTAATAATAATAATAATAATAATAATAATAATAATAATAATAATAATAATAACAATATTAATAATAAAATACTGAAATACAATAAAAATGTTTTCAAAGAATAAATTTAATTTTCTTTTTCATGTAGGTACAATTGTTATCGCAACAGAAGGAAAAAATGGTTTGGTGGTTGTGGTGTTGCAGAGGGTGGTGGTGGTGGCGTGGTGGTGGTGGTGGTGGCGGTGGTGGTGGTGGTGGTGGTGGTGGTGGTGGTGGTGGTGTGGTGGTGGTGGTGGTGGTGGTGGTCATTCAACCAGCGACGCTCGTTAGTCGGTATTGACAGTTGGTGGTTTTGATTGATGGTGCGGGTCGTGAGGGGCAATGTTGCCGCTGCTACCCAGGTCGTAGTGACACACACACACACACACACTCACACACACACTCACACACACACACACACACACACACACACACACACACACACACACACACACACACACACACACACGCACGCACACAATCTCTCTCTCTCTCTCTCTCTCTCTCTCTCTCTCTCTCTCTCTCTCTCTCTCTCTCTCTCTCTCTCTCTCTCTCTAGCATTAGTGTTAATGTTAGTGGGCACAGATCCTTACACTTTTTAAAAAGAGCTTAACCCTTGTGACACGGCCAGCATAAGGAGTTGTCAAGCCTCGATCCTCCGTGCTGTAATCCCTTGAGACACAACGCTCCTCTCTCATGCAGCGACCCAGCGTCAGCATTAGTGTCAGCCAGGAGAAGAAAATTAATGAATAAGGGTATGAAGATAGGGTCCACGGACAAGCATGAGAGATAAATAAGAAAAAGAAGATGGAAGAGACGACAACAGGGATGAAGGAAAACAGGAGAGGGGAGATGACAACATGGATGAAGAGGAGAAAACAGGAGAGGGTAGATAACAGTGAAAATGCGTTTGTGGAGGAAGGGAGAACTGGCAATAGAGAAGTATGGAAAGCATCCATAGAAAATTAATATGGAATGGGGAAGTAAAGCAATAAAGAAAACTCAAATAAGGAAGATTAGATAAAATAGAATATATACAGTACGAGAAATGGGCTACAGAAGAATGAAGAATGGTGTAGAAAATATATAAGGACTACATAAAATACAAAGAATACATAATAGAGGCATGAGGAATGGAATACAGAAGACTGAAGAAAACGACTACAGAAGATTCAAGACTTGGACTATATAATATACACTGGATGGACTAAAAAAAAAAATTATTCCGAAATATTTGCTACAGCAGAGAAAGCAAGAGAGCTAAGGAAGAGGTGCTTGCCAGAGGCTCTTCAGCTCCTGGTGTTTACACTGTCTTGGACAATTCCTCACAGACGAACCTTAGGAGAGAGAGAGAGAGAGAGAGAGAGAGAGAGAGAGAGAGAGAGAGAGAGAGAGAGAGAGAGGAAAAAATGTGGTCTTGGGAGGGCGAAAACTGGCGTGAATTTTAAAGAACGAAAAGTTTGTGGGTGACAACAGTTAAAATTAGATTGAAGAAGGACAAAGTTTAGGCTGGGTGGAGCCGAGAGTTTAGTGGTTTCTGGGTGAACGCGGCCGCGAGTATGGGGACTGGTTGTGAAGAGTTTACTTGTAGCTTCTGTGAAAATGCGGCCGCGAATGTGGTAAGTGGTGGTGAGAAATGCGGTAGTGGTTTCTGGATGAATGCGGCAGCAAATGTGGAACTTCCTGTCAAGAATGCGGTAGTGGTTTCTGAGTGAATGCGGCCGCTAATATGGAAATTGTTGGCAAGAATGCGGCAGTGGTTTCTGAGTGAACGCGGCAGCGAATGTGAGAGCTGGTCGTGGTGAGGAGTGTGACCACCTCGCCCGCACGCTGAATGTGAGAGCTGGTCGTGGTGAGGAGTGTGACCACCTCGCCCGCACGCTGAAAGCATTGCACGGTGCTGGGGGAAAAAATGCTGTTGTAAACAAGGCTGGACATTGGAAACATTGCCTCGCTCTTCTAAAGCGTGCTTGAGACTTGTCTGGACTTTAAAAGCACTCTCTGGTACTCCAGAATAGTGCTTGCTGCCTGTTTGGACTTGAAATGCACTTTCCTGGTTCTTGTAATTTATCTGAAGTATTTTACAACTGTTTTGTATAGTGCTTGACACTTGCCAAGATAATGAAAGTGTATTCTTATACTTTTATATTGTACTTGACACTTGTCTGGACACTGAATGCACTCTGCTGGTGTCAGCATGAGAACACTTCCTCTTGTGTTCAAGTGATGGGTTCTTACCAGCACTGTATGGACAGTACAGAAGGAGAACGAAAGTAAATAAGTATTTAGGTTTTATTTATGTAACTGTCTAGTTAGTTTTGACTTGAGGTGTGAGTAAACACAGGCTTTGATATGTTATTGCCTGGTTGAGTGTATGGATCGTGGGAGAGGATGGATTTAGTGTCTTCTGAGATGGATGTTTGCGCCTCTGGATGAATGGATAGTTTAGCATCCTTTGTCGGATAGATATAGTATATAAGGCTTGATGGATTAGAGTGTGGATGGATGGATGGATGGTAGGTATACTGGTGCGGTGTCTTCCAGTAGTTGGATACATGGATGGACAGATGGTTAGCTACACAACTAGTTGAACAATCAAAACAATGGTCACTGACAGAGTCGTCTGCATAGCGGAAGAGCTAACACTAATTAGGTGATAATGGCGGTGGATGGTGATGGTGGTCATGGTGATGGTGGACCTGACTTAACTCCAGTGGTGGACCTGACTTAACTCAGTGAAGACGTGTCTTGTGTGCTCTCTGTCAATCTGAAGAAGATGTCCTCTCTTGAGCTACTCTACCAGCAGCTGAAGGAAGAACTGAGGGTAGCTAAGCTTGAGATACAGCGACTGACTGAGGAAAACAAGAGGATTCGTAGTAATCCTCCTGTTGAGAATCCTCAAGCCAGGAAAGGAACCTGGACAGTGGCTAAAACGCATGGGACAAAGTTAAGGCTCAAGAGGACGGGTGGAGAGGTAGAAACAACGAAGACCCAGGAGAATGTTGTGGAAACATCGAACCCATTCTCCGTGCTACCCGATGAATGTGAGTCGACTTCTGGGAGCGTCACGACGAAAGACACAAAGGAAGGTAAAAACATTGTTGTTGTTGGGGACAGTCAGGTTAGGTACATGGATAGGGCTTTCTGTTTGATTGATAGGAGTAGGAGACAGAGGGTTTGCTTTCCTGGGGCTGGGATGGAGGATATTGTTAGCCGTCTGGACGACATCATGAGAGGTAATGGGAGCAATCCTATTATCTGTCTCAGTGCTGGAGGCAACGATGTTGGCAGACGTAGGAGTGAGGACCTGACTAGCAGGTTTAAGTCAGCAATAGACATAATTAGGAAGAAGGGTGGGAACCCTGTCATATGTGGTATTTTGCCAAGGAGAGGAGTTGGAAAAGAATGGCTGTCCAGGGCAATTGGTGTCAATTGCTGGCTGGACAAATACTGTAAGGAAAATTCAGTAACATTCATTGACAACTGGGACCTCTTCTATGGCAGAAATGACATGTATGCCAGGGATGGGGTTCACTTATCCAGGTCTGGGGTGGGGGCACTGGCAACTGCAGTGGAGGGAGCTGTTAGGGCTTTAAACTAGAAATAGTTAGTGGTATGGGTTTTGGGGGGAAAACAGAGAAGTCCCAGTGTAGTAATATTATAAGTTGTAGGAGAACTAGTAATAGGCAGAATAAGGTGGATAGTAAAAAGCTAGTGACACTAGATGACAAGGACAGTAATAGGTATAGTGGAAAAACAGAGATGAGCAGGAAGGGTAAAGAGAAAGGAGGGTCTCTAAATATATATTACACCAATAGTCGTAGTGCTAGGAATAAGATGGACGAGTTGAGATTAGTTGCAAGTACGGGTAATATTGATGTTTTTGCAATAACTGAGACATGGTTTAATATGAAAAATCGAGACTTGCCTGCCGAATGTCACATTCAGGGTTTTAAATTGTTCCAAGTAGACAGAAGTATCGGGAAAGGGGGTGGGGTGGCACTCTATGTCCGTGATCATTTAAATTGTTGCATAAAAACGGGTATAAAGTCTGAATTAACACATACAGAGTCTGTCTGGATAGAATTTTCAGAGGGGTGTGAAAAATTGATTTTAGGCGTGATTTACCGTCCTCCAAACTTAGATAGGGAACAAGGGAGACTACTTTGGGAGGAAATTGTTAAGGCCACAAGACACGATAACGTAGTAATTCTAGGGGACTTTAACTTTAGTCAGATTGATTGGAATTTCATGACAGGGAATTTAGAATCTAACGACTTTTTAGAAGTAGTTCAGGATTGCTTTTTGAAGCAGTGTGTAACAGAACCTACAAGGGAAATAACCTACTTGACTTGGTTCTGGCAAGCAAGGAAACCCTTGTTAATAATTTAGAAATTACAGAGGAACTCGGCTCAAGCGACCACAAGTCAATTACCTTTAGCATTGAATGGATGTATGATAGTAGGGATAATTCAGTAATGGTCCCAGATTTTCGCTTAGCAGATTATAATGGACTTAGAGAACACTTATCAACTGTGGACTGGGGTGAAGAAGAGAGGTATCAATATGACAGTTTTCTTAACACTATACAGGCTGCCCAAAGAACATTTATCCCGTATAAAGAAATTAGATCAAGTAGAAATGACCCAAAATGGATGAATAATAGGCTCAAATATCTTTTAGGGCAGAAGAAAGGAATTTATAGGCGCATAAAAGAGGTGAGGGTCATCTTATAAATCAGTATACTGACATTAAGAGGGACGTTAAAAGGTAATAAGAAAAGCTAAACGGGACTATGAAATTAAAGTTGCTAGGGATTCAAAAACTAACCCAAAAAGTTTTTTCAGGTTTATAGAACAAAAGTTAGGGATAAGATAGGTCCCCTTAAAAATAACTTTGGACATCTTACTGACAAGGAGAATG